>CASHSZ010000136.1:0-305000 GCA_949358305.1 Strigamia acuminata | reverse complement strand
GTTTTGTTCCTTTAGGCGCACCCCCTCCCCCCCCTAATACTCCATCGAAACATCACTGTCGTTGATAGTCTTTCCGGCATCCTTTCCCCTCCCGTCGCCATCTTCTTTTCCATCGCCTTCGCTTTCCTCCTCCTCTTCGATCTTCTCCAGGCGCTCTCGCCACCTCGCTTCCATACCCAACACAACTCTCTCCGTTCTTGCCATCATCTCCTCGAATCCTTTTGCCACCGTCTTCTCGATCCTCCTCATCCTTTTCATCACCGCCTTCTCAATCTTGTCCGCAACTATTCTTTCCACCTTCTTGGCACCTGGTGTCCTTGGTGTCAAGAGCGACCTCTGAAAAACGAGGAAAGAGAATTAACGAATACACAAATAAATAGGTGGGCGATAATTTTGATAGAATACTGACCCTTCTTCTTTTTGCGGGAGTGCCCGCTTTCTTCGAATCCACCGAGCGACGTTTATTAGACGCCCCGGAACAAATGATCGTCGACGGCGGCGGGGAACTACCGATCGTCGACGGCGGCGACTTATAGTCGACGCACTGCAAAATGGAGACAGGAGACGACATGGTGGGTTCCATTTTTTCTTCCATGAAAAAAAAAATAAAAAAAAAAAAAGTAATAAAGTGAAAACAAAACACGCGGGATTATGGTTTTAATGTCGGGAACCTGGAAATCGAGACGCCATTTTTGTCAACGAAACGTTATATTTTATTACGTTTCAATAACGAGAATGGCCACTTTTGACTGACTAAAAAATTGATAAAAACGATAATTTATGACGAAAAGAAAAAGAAAGAAAAGACGCTATTCCGGTACTGGGAACCGGGAATTCCCGAAAAAAGAGAAAACAAAAACCCCGCGCGAGACGTTAAACTCAATATCGCTTGGTTTCTGTTGGCGGCGACGACAACAACAACGTGGGGCGGAAAAATAAAAAATGGCTACGCGCGTGGCTCGCCAAATTCCACGTGGATATGCGTTTGGGCGCGTGTTTGGACGTGCATTTAGGAGTGCGGGTGGGCGAGTTTTGTGTGTGTATGTGTGTATGTGAATATGTGAAATGGTTAACTTACCTTTTAACGTTCTCACACGGTTGGTCGACAGTGAGCGAGTGTGAGCAAGTGAGTGGATGAGTCCACGCGACAGATGGCGGCAACGGCCAAACTTATTTATTTATTTTATTTTATTTTATTTTATTTTATTTTTTTTTTTCTTTTTCTTTTTCTTTTAATTAATTAATTTATCAATTATTTTAATAATTCACCAATAAATATTTTTTCTTTAATTTTCACCCATTTTATTTTTCAAACACGCGCGGTTGTATACACGCGACGCTAGCGACGCGTTTAACCCGGTGTCGGAACCATTAACCACAGCGAAGCAAACGAAGCACCTCGACTCGCGCATTTACCGTAAGTAAACAATCGATTGTTTCCGGAGGGAATTTGTCCGAATTGAATCAATTCGGCAATTTATCGATCGAGGGTTTGAACAATTGTTCGATAGACGAATTTGAGGAGGAGCGAACAAACAAACAAATAATTAGACAGACGGGCGCGATGAAGCGTAGCGAGTGTTTCTCGCCTCCGCGTTGACGGAACGCGACATACATACCAGATTTCGGCAACAACTGTGGCACAATAACTCGAAAACCAACGTCCAATCTAGCCTGACCGAACAACGCAAAACAAAACACTACAAAATCAATCAAAATAACAAACAAATAGACGGTAAATTTAAAAATTCAAAACAAACAGAATTTCCAATTTCAAGTTGTTAAATCATCCTCGGTGCAGTGTTATTGCCGACATCGGGTTTATATGTTCCGTCAACATGCATCCCAGCTTCGACTCAAGTTTCTTCTCCGCTTATTTCGTTCAACTTTTATTATCTTTTATTTATTTATTTATTTATTTATTTATTTATTTATTTATTTATTTATTTATTTATTTATTTATTTATTTATTTATTTATTTATTTATTTATTTATTTATTTATTTATTTATTTATTTATTTATTTATTTATTTATTTATTTATTTTTATTTTTTATATTTTTGTTTCCTAGATGGCAGACAGTGATGATGAACGATCGCGTCGAATCCGAGGACGGGGTAGGGCGGCGTGGAGGGGTGTCCCCTCGATTAACGAGATGTGGGCGTCGCCCCTACCCCGCCCTCAGCAGTTCGCACTTAGACGCGACGCCCAACCGAGGTGAGTAAATTGCAAATTGACACGATTGGTCGTTTGATTGATTGATTGATTGATTGATTGATTGATTTATTTATTTATTCTTTGTTGCAGCCTTCCGCCGCCACCACGGCCGCCGATAATGCGACATCGAATTGCGGCACTTCGTGCGTCGGCGGAGGCGGAAGGACGCGCGCGTGCAACTGCGCGCGCGACCGGGTCGGTTGAGTTTGCCGCCCAAGTGCGGGACCCGGCGTTGTCCTTGGTCATGGTGGCCACGGCGGCTGCCGCAGCGGCCATGACTCTGTCGCAGTCGACCAGAGCGACACGGGAGTCGGTGGCGGCGGTGGCAGGGGTCGTCGCGTCGGCCAACGTCACTGACCCCAACGTCGTGGCCGCCATTGAAGAGGCTGTCGATGCCGCCGTAGCCTCATCCGAAGCAGCCGAGGAGGTGCGACGGGCAACTTTGTTCGCGGCCGAGATGGCAACTCGTCACTTTAATTTTTAATTTTTTTTTTTCCTTTTTTTTTTTGTAAACAACTCGTTTTTATATATATATATATATATTTCTTTATTTTTTTGTGAATAAATCATTTTTAATTTTTCAAATCGTTTTCAATTTTAATTTTAATTTTCATAATCATATTTAATCATTAAAACTCGTTTGTAATTAACATGCACATGTTAAATTATCTATCGATTATTTTTTTAAATCAATATTGTTAAAATTCAGCATTAAATAAACAAACATAACATAACATCTTTTATACCAGACTAATCGAGATTCAAACAAACAAACACGCAAATATTAAATGCTACCACACCAAAACTAAAATAAAACTGCAAGTTGTAAACTCAGAAAAATATAAATTATTATTTTTTATCAGAAGTATTAAATATAAGCAAAAAAAAAAATTAGTTTCGATCCGGAAAACTGTTTGAAATCTAATAAAATTAAAAAAAAAAAAACAAAAAAAAAACAAACAAGCACAAAAAGAAATAAAATCGGTGTGTTTTAAACGCAGAACCATGCTTGATTGTTAAAAAGAACAACACCGTAATCAAAAACAACACCAAGAACACCGAAATTATTGTCAGATTAGTAATTCGCTGTGAATGACCGTTGATTGTTTTGGAACGCTGTCCGCAATTTTTAGCGTTTCTCCGCGCGGACGTGAAGAGGGCGCCACTCGTGTGACCGAAACAACGACGACACCAAACACACTGACGTCGAGAATTCGAGTAGCTTCGCTGTTTTGTCAGAGTCCACTCGAACCAGACTCGACGTGGACGAGGCTGCCACATTCCACGTGTGCGAGAGAAGACATCGTTGTGATTGGGGGTGCCGAAAAATGATGCGCTCGAACAACGAACAACACGATTGCGTCGCTATCAAACACCGACGTGCCCATTTGTCTGTAAAAAAAAGAACGAGTTTTAAAGGAGTGAAATAAATTAAAATTAAATTTGAAACATGTATTCGTACATTTGAGGAGCAGATTAGGCGAATTCACTTTTTCTTTCCGGCGCTCGACTTTCCCTTTCCTTTCCTCTTTCTCTTGCTCCTTGCCCGTTTCTCTTTCTCCTTCCTCGCCAGTTTCTTTTCTTCGTCTTCGTCCTCATCACTTTCCGCATCGTCCTCAAATTCAGAGTTTCTGTAATCTTCGTCGTCGTCTTCTTTTTCCTCTTCACACCTTTCGCCTGTTTCACGCTCTTCTTCCCGGCGTCTCTTTTCTTCACACCCGTCGTTCTCGGGCTCGTCGACGACAACAAACCTCTCCTTCATCAGCACCTCATCACCGAACGAGAAATCTTTATTCTGCAAATAAAACGGGAAAATCAATATCTGAAAAGTGTCGACGTAGACGCGCGCGGTAGATTCACTCACCAACATGTCGTTCCATTGGTTTAACATCCCCAGCATCCGGAGTAAGTGGGTCTTGATGTCGGGATCGTCCCAATACTAAAAAAAAATAAAAAATAAAAAAAATATATACATAAATAAATAAATAAAAATAAAAATAAAAATAAAAATATATATACTTGTTCCGCCTGAACCTGAGCCCGTATCGTAAAGAGCAGGATAGTAAGCGAATGGATGGAGAACCGCATGCTCCCGTCGCGAAAGATTTTCATTTCGTGGCTAGCGTCCCAATAGTTGGGATCGTTGTTGGGTTCGCTGCCCCCTTCCGCAACGGGAACCACCCTCGATCGCAACACCCGTTCCTCTTCCTGCGCATCGCCTCGTTGAAAAGATGATGAACGTGACGCCGAATCACCGTCGTTGTCGTCGTCGTCGTCGTCGTCGTTGTCTCCGACGCGCTCTCCCTCTCCCTCTCCCATCCCCGGTGCCCATGCAGTGCGATATCTGTGTTTGACCAACCAGTGGTCCTCTAGTCGGTCAACCACAGGCCTCGCAATGCAGAATGGGCACCGTTTCAGGGCCTTGTGCATTTTTTTCAACTTCTAGGAAACAGAGGAAAAAATAAATAAATAAATAAATAAATAAATAAATAAAACGAATCGACTAATTGATTAAATACCCACCGGCAACAGGAGATCGGGTCTACGCGAATAGTCCCGCAGATGCTTCCTAACTCTCTTGGAGATTTCATCCTCGCGCTTAACTGCGTCTAGGTGGTGATGTTGGCGCCAATGGCGGTACGCGTCCTCGCTAAAACGCCCGTATTTCGACACCCCTAAGGTACGCGGGAGAGGAAAGGAAAAAAAAAAAAATAAAAAAAAAAATAAAAATTAGACAAAAAATAAACAAACAAATAAACAAATGTATGTTTCTCATTACCCGGTTGTTTGGCGCACAGAGCACAATAGAACGACTTCCCGCCCTCTGTCCGGAGTTTTTCTCCCTTCTTTCCTTTCCCTCCACCCTGGCGTCGTTGCCGTGTTGGCACCGCCCCCGTCTCCACCTCCCCCACCTTCCGGAGCACCCATTCCTGAAATTCTCCGAACCGTCGATCCAACTCCATCGAAAAGTTGGACGGAAGGTTGGACGGAAGCCCACTCGGTCCTGCCCTGCCAGACGGCACCACCGAGCCCTGGGATGCAGATGCCTTTCGTATCTGAAAGAAATGGAAGGAACGATTGAACAAACGATCAAAGACAAATAGACCAGACAGGTTACCTTTTCCGTCGACCGCCGCGTGACTCGAGTCTCCGACCTTTTCCGACGCGGGTTCCCATGACGGTGATGCGGGCCGCTTCGACGCGGATCTTCGCGGCTTGGCGATGACACGCGCCAGTTGCTGTTCTTGCGGCGGCGGGGGGGCGATGGGCGCAGATGGTGGCACGGTGAAACACGGCGTCGACATAACCGGGCACGGCGCCGACACGACAGGACGTGGCATTGGTGTGAGGATCGGCAATTGCAGCCGTTCCAACCTCACGACGGGGCACATTAAAGGCATTTTGCCTAATGTCGCCGTTGGTTGAAGTGGTGGCGACCGCGGCGGTGACAGGTCTGGTGACGACGGGACCGTCACAACGCTTGGCATCGTCCAAGTGCAACCTGATGTGCTGGGCAACGACTGGAGAAAAAAAAAAAATAAATAAATGAATAAACGAACAAACAGACGGGCAAATAAATATACGATATTGCACGTCGAATCCAAGTTTGTGCGCGGGTCGGATTCATACGATCAATCCGCTCAATGCGCGCGCGGCAAATTAAATTTGCAGGTTAAATTATAGTGCGCGCGCGGGAATTATTAATTTACGTCAAATCAACGTGATCGCTTTTCAATTTCAAATTGGAACGCGATCACGTTGATTGTCAAAATAAAATGGTCAGTTACTACGTTACCTCGAATACTTCCTTTTCCACCTTCTCAACGGTCTTCCGTTTCTTTTTCGCACCCCCTTTCCTCACACACGTCCTCTTCTTCGGTGCCGTCGCCGTCTCCTTCTCCTTTTCCTTCTCCTCCACTGCCTCTTCCACCGCCGTTTCCTTCCACGTCTCCTTCTCCTTTTCCAACTCCACCTCCATCTCCGGCCACACTATTCCCATCTCCTCCACTGTCTCTTCCACCACCGTCTCTTCCACCGCCTTCTCCTTTTCCACCTCCTTCCCCGACACAGTCTCTTCCACCGCCTTCTCCTTCTCCGTCCCCGACACAGTCTCTTCCACCGCCTTCTCCTTCTCCGTCTCCGACACAGTCTCTTCCACCGCCATCTCCTTTTCCACCTCCTTCCCCGACACAGTCTCTTCCACCGCCTTCTCCTTCTCCGTCTCCGACACAGTCTCTTCCACCGCCATCTCCTTTTCCACCTCCTTCCCCGACACAGTCTCTTCCGCCGCCCTCGCCTTCCCCACCTCCTCCACGATCTCATCCACAACCCCCCCCACAATCTCATCCGCCGTCCCATCCGTTTCTCTAAAAAAAAAAATAAATAAATAAATTGTGAGACGTTGCGTGCAAGACCCGAAGAGCGCGTGGAACTCACGTTTGTGGCAGGCTCGATGACCACACGGAATGCCCCGTGCTTTGGGATAGGTCCAAGGCACCGTCGTCGTTGGGTCCGTCCTGGTAAGAAACGAGTAAATATAATTACAAACGTGTGCATAATTAAAAAATAAATAAATAAATAAATAAATAAATAAATAAAAATAAAAAAGGGGGCCAAAAAGACGCCCACAATTAAAATGACTAACTTGTAGTAAAAAAAAAGAAAAGGAAAAAATTAACCAATAAATGAATTAAATTTAAATAGACCCTGACGTTAAATGTGTCGGTAAAGAGCACGCATTTGATGTGCGCGCCTAACTCGAGATGACGCGCGTTGGTTGGTCGTTTTCACATTTCGTCTGCGCCGATCGTGTCGGAAACATGAGAGTCAAGAACACTCTTGTAAACTCGACTTTGATTCTTTAGCCTACCGTTGCAGTTGCGGGTTCATGGTCCGGTGCCCCGGAAGACGACGCGATGCATTGTGCGACTCGAAACAAGACGGTCGACATGACTTCGGACGCGGCCTGACAGGAAACAAACAAATGTGAATATTCAAACGGATTGAAAAGAAAAAGAAACAAAACAGAAAAAAAAATGCATATACTGTATACAGTATATCTGTGATTACTCTGCGGGTCTTTAATAGCGCGCGGGACCATTTATTTTTAAATAGCGCACGGGTGCGCTATTTACAGATAAACGGTATCCTCGATTTGTACACGTGTCTTCGGTGGGACAATTTTAGTTCACGAATAACGCGCGCGGGCCTCTGATCGTACACATGAGAAAATTTGTCCCCAGATAGCGTGTGGATGCACTATTTGGAGATATACGGTATATAATTTCTATTTTTCTAATTCTAATTCACTCACCGTCCCTGCATCTCCAACGATGGCCTCCATTATTGCCCGCCTCTCTGTCAGCCTATCCACCCGCCTCTCCACCACCCTCTCCACCAGCCTTTCGTGGTACAACACCACCCTGGACTCGGAGGGTTGAGACTCGCTGAATTCCGTGTCTTGGGATTCCTCCAGCATCGGCTCTGTTGGTTGCGATTGCGAGTCGTCCAGAATCGACTCCACTGGACGTCGTCGAGATGTGTCCATTGTGGCCTGATTAAAAACGAGCAAATATAATAAATAAAAAAATAAAAATAAAAACAAAAAAATAAAAATAAAAATAAAAAAATGAATAAAAATAGAAAAAGAAAAAGAAAAATCAATTAAAAGAAAAAAAAAAAGGGGGGGGGGGGATGGGGGGGGGAGGGAAGGGAGCGGACACGTAAAACAAATCGAGACGCGGGGCGTCAAACGACAAAAAATTGGACGCGCGTGTTCGCGTATTTTCGCGCGCACAAACATGGGAGAATGGGTCACAATTGCGTCGATCGCGCCAGAACCAGCAACGAAAGCTTATCCTCGCAAAATTAATTTTGATTATGGGCCAATTCTTTCACTCACCGCCGTCGACGCTTCCACAGTGACCAACCTCTCGTCCACGTGCGGTTCTGTGTCCTGGAACGATACGAATGTGTATGAATAAATCAGCGTTTAAAAAATAAATAAATAAAATAAAATAAAACAAAGAAAGTTTAGAAAAATGGAAAATAGCGGGTCCGTACCCCGGACCGTGCCCATTTCCACGCGGATATTAGAATTTATTCCTATCCCGACGTGGCCCCTCTCCACGGATCTCAGATTTAATTGTCGGAAGAAAAATTTGATCACTACTTTGCAATTGGCATTCGATGCTGTTAAATGGTTGGAGAATCGGGACCGTTTGTCATTGCTTAAAATTGGCACAGATAAGAGATCGCGCATAAATGGGACAAAAAAATTAAATTTAAAAAAATGAAATTTTTACACGTGATATGAATCAATTTTTAATGTCCGCGCGGAAATAAATAAATTATTTTCTATTTTTATTTCGCGAATTAGGCAGAAATATTTATTTATTTATGTGTTTGTTTATCTATTTTTCATCAATAATAATAATAATAATAATATTGTTAATCGTGAGACAATTTTTCCACTCACCGTCATCGTGGTTGCAACTTCGGTTGACCCCTCCTCGGTTTCTAATTTTTCATTTTCCATCTTCCCACCTTCCGTCTCTTTGTTTGCGTCGGATGTCTGTAAGGGAGAGAAAATAAAAAATAAAAATAAAAATAAAAACATTTTTCGTTTGTGTCGGCATATTCCGCTCTAAACGCGCGATTTGAAAACGACCACAAATCCGTGCTCGACGACGGTGCGTGGCAACGAGTGGACCAATACGGTATACACGTGTGCATATATAAATCAATAAATAAAAAATGTATACATTCGTCTAATTTTAATAAACCTCGTTCGCCGTCGATCGGGTAAAAATCATCCACGTTACACCGCAAACGCTCACTCACGTACACTCCCGCGACCAAACACAAAAAATCCATGTGCGTTGTTCGACGACCACACGTGTGCACACGTACGACCACGGACGCGATTCATTGACAAAAATATCGCAAAAATTCGTAAAAGCCGCCCAAATTTACCTGCGGAGACGCGACCGAGCATAAACTTCCCGCTTCCATTTCCAGTTCATGTATGCTCGCTACCAGTTTGTTGACGCGACACCTGTTGGCGATTCCGCGAATGATTTTGATTCAAAGTCTCCGATTTACATCCGTTTTTAAGAGCTACGATGTTTTGGTTTTGGAGTCGGCTATGTGATCGTTTTTTAATTAAAAACGAAACAATTTTGGGTCAGACGATAATATTTTGGGCTCCGTTATAATTTCGAGCGCGCGATCGTGAGCGGGGTGCTGTGATGCCCACTTCACTCCAGTCGCGTTTAAACAAACCAACAAGTTCGGGTTTTTGTCCCCTTTACTTATTTGTTTATTTTGGAGTTTTTATCGTGGGTCAAAAACGTTGACCGGAGGCAACGCCACATGTGCAAAAGGCAGTGCTGGACTGGCCCGGCGGGCTACCGGGAGTTTCCCGGTGGCCCGTGGCCGCTGTGGCCTGTCGCAGCCGGCTGTAGCCTGTCCTGACTTCATTAATTGTGGCCCGGACACCCAGATTTCCCGGCCATAAATTTGTTCCCAGTCCAGCCCTGGCAAAAGGGCAATAAAAGTACAAGTTTACTCGAATGGAGAGAACATTGCGTATATATAATATATATTATATATGTATTTATTTATTTATTTATTTATCTATTTATTCATTTATTTACTATCTACGCGCGGCCACGTAAATAAATTCAATGGGAACCCCGTGGAATCGTGTGTTGCATTCACGCCCAATAGATGGCGTTGTTTGTTTATTTATTTATTTATTTATTTATTTATTTATTTATTTATTTATTTAATCTATTTTAATAATGCAGGTGTAACATCCGGTTGGTCCGGCGTGCGACGAGAGACTGGGCGGTGTTTAAGTTTGACTGTTTATTATCGACGAATAGAGTAAACAATAAGTAAATTCTTCAAAGACGAAGAACATCGGGAGAAGTGGGTAACACTAAAACTCGATTGAAACGGGCAAAAAACGGTAGAGAGGCGCTAATAAATCCGTTTGAGTGACATCGGGTCGTGAAAACGACCTAACTAGCTTCGATTAACTGATAGGAACTAATGGACATTTATTCGAATCGATAGTCTAAACGGGCACAAACTGTCTAAAAGCGATGTTGACGGGAGCAGTTCGGGACGGGAATTGATAAAACCCGAAAACAGAGAAGATTCGCAACGAAAGCAATGGCCGCCGTTGGAAACGACGAGAAATAAGCGTCAGCGGATGGAGACAAATAACATAACGCGAGACGTCTAAACCAAGCAGGAAGGTAAGAAGAACGTGCGAGCTTTGCTTTAAATTTTTGCAAACATTAGTATCTCCAGCAGAGATTCGACGGGCGCGTATAACCGTGCGGAGGAGTGAGTGAGCCGGGTCGCGCGAGTCGACAAACTAGGACGGAGCCCGGGAGGAAAAAAAGCCGCGAAAACAAGCACAACAGGTGAGTAAAATTCGGATGCCTGAGTTCAAATAAATCCCGAGGAAATAAACTGAAGAGTGTACATTTTTTCTAGGACATTAGCGCGGGTCCATCGGGAAGAGAATAGGACGCACCACGGTCCTCTCACGATTATATTGGAAATAGAAAGGGACAACGAGGACGCATTTGTCGACAACGAAGCGACAGAGAGTGGAAAATAGGAAAGGAAGGGCAATTAGATGAGTTCTTTTCACGTCACATACTTCTGACAGCGTATTAAAAACAGATCGTTCTCATTTTTGCAGGAAACACGATGTGCAGACGGTTTGCTACGTGTCATTCTCGGTTGCTCGCGACAGATGTCACACGGAGTCCTCGCGTCGTTCTCGCGTGTTGACACACACACATACATACTCGCGCGCGCATACATATAAGGCCACTCGAATTGGTGTTACGGAATCTGGAGGAAATTCAACGAATTTGCGTGCATCGTTTTTCGCACAACATTGCTGAAGGACCGTTCATCCATCGAAACTACCGGTGCATGTAGAAAAAAACTGATTTATGACTTTATTTCTATTTTTCATACAGGTTAACGATGTTAAACCGAGTGAAATAGTGCGGATCGAATCTTTTTAATACGAGTTGATTTATTTGGTTTGAACGAATTGAATTAATTTATCTTGAATTTCAGGTGGAAGAAAAACAAGTGACCGACTAGATATAAAATCGAGTGTTTCGCGACACCTGGAACGAAACGAGTTGTTGGATGGGTGAAATATAATCAGAAAATGTATAAATATTTGAATTTTAACCAGACGTTTTATGATTGCAGGATTTTGTTAAACTGATTGATTGATTGATTGATTGATTGATTAATTGCAACCTAGACGTGGCGTGTTGCCTCCTAGTGGACGATGGTATCAGCTCCTGGTGCGTCAACGAGAAGGACGTGCAGTCTGTGTCTCCTCTACGACGACACCGAGTCTGGTCGCTCGAAATGCTCCGTTGCGATGCCGGGCAATGGGCCGCTCAGCACGTACACGCTCGTCGACGGCGCGCGTCCCATCGCTGCGGACCCGGGGTGCTGCAAGGAGAAGACAGGCAGACGGATAGATGGAATTAATAATTAAATTGAAAATTTGATTCAACTTTTGGGGTGACTAAAACTCAAAGACAAAGTTTGTAATTTACTCGCATCGAAAGATAAATTAGTTGTCGTTGTTGTTGTTGTTGTTGTTTTTTTTTTCAAAATACAATTTATTAATAAAATATTACACGATGATTGTTCCACATTGATTATTTGTTGATTATTTGTTTTACAATTACACTTTCAATTCTCGGTGAGCAGTTCTTTGCGTTCCGACGCGTCGCTATCGAGATTGATGTCGGGTCTCGTTCGATTGGCTGCGTTCAAATCAATCAAAACTGTGAACACAGGGCCAACGCAAATCGCGAAATCCACACGCCCATCAATCAACCACGGAGTTTAAATAAATGAATAAACAAATAATTTAATAAATGAACAATGCCGACACTGCGGAAGCATGTTTCCGAACGTTTCGGTGCCGACGCGCATTCGTGAGTAAAGCGCATGTCGACTTACCGGCGAGATCGCGTCACCCGTTAATAGTACGCGCGTTTGAACGCGGCCTAGTGCGCGACGAGGCGCGCAATGCGGGGTAGAAGAGCGGGCATCGTTTCCACCGCGTATTACGACATTTACGGGGGCGGGTCGCAGGGATAAATTAACACGAGTCGAATCGAATCGAATCAACCCGACAGGAGCTTTTTTTGGAACAATTTGTCGGGGCTGCCGGCGCTCGTCCGTCGACACCAGCTGCCCCTATTTGCCGCGAATGCGACCCTTTGCACGACCCTTTGTACCGTGCAAACCGGCACTGGTTTGGCCGATGACAACACAGGATAGATTAAAAGTGATGAGACAAATCCACCACCGGAACCCTCCGGATATCCGCGAGGACCCGGAACGGTCTGAAACCGTTTGTTTGTTTGTTTGTCTGTTTGTTTGTAAATCCATCGAACGTAGTGACGAAAACTCACTTCTCCTACGCTGGCGCGTCGAGTACAATGGGATGAAAATAAAATCGTAAACCAATAGAGGCGTTCGTGGCCTCGTTTCGCGCAACACTTGTCACCGATTTCTATTCTTTTATTTAACTCGACACGATCGTTTGCGCGCGGGATTTGACGCCCGTTCACGTGACCCGTAATCTGCGTCCTTTAATGGACGCCAAAAATGTTCGCCTGATGCGACGGTAGCGCGTTCTGGCGGCAATTTAGCGCAATGAAGCGCAATCACGGCGGACCAGAGAGAGAGAGAAAGAGAAATCGACACGACTCGACGGGAACTTATTTTTGGAACAAATTTATTGGGGCTGCCGTCACCAGCTGCCCCGTATGCCCGTATGCCGATGCAATAGAGAAAACACTTTTTACAACGCATAAATGACATCTACTCCACCACGAACACCCCGAGGGTATTGAGACACAAAAAGGACGAAACAGGTCCGTTTAAGCGCTCAGCGCTTGATGGCTCCTTGTTCGAAACAAGTGTGTCTGGTCTGGGTTTGAAAATGTCCGCAGAGTCGGTCGAATCCAACGACAACAACTGCGTCGCCGGGGATGGTGCGAGGCGTCCGGAAGCCAGTTCTAAAATGTAAAATGTAATTTATTTTCAATTTTTTTGTTGGGATCGACCCCAACGAAGATAATCTCATTAAACAATGGAGCACGAACCGCGAAACTGATCCCATGGTCGGGAAATCGAACTCCAGTCGTCCGCCCATCGTCGATCGCCAGGTATCTTTAAGCGATAAACATGTCGCGCCTCGAGAGTTCGTGGATCTGATCTGATCTGACTTAATCTGACCTGGATCGAACCCGAATTTGAATCTTAATTTTACGTATTTTTTAGCGTTTCAACATTACGTCAGTTTCCTTTTATTAAACAATTATACTTTTAATTTTCGTCGATAGTTATTTGCATTCCGACGCGTTGCTATCGAATTTGACGTCGGGTCTCGGTCGACTGGCTGCGTTCAAGTCAGAATTGCGAACACGGGACCAATACACAGGCCGCCGTAACGCTAAAAATGAGTGGACCTTTCCGCAATTTGCACACCACGAGGTCTGAATAGATGAATTAATAAATAAGTAAACGAATAAACAAATAAATAAACAATGCCGACGCCGTAGAAACGTGTAGAAGCTTGTTTCTGGACGTTTCAGTGCCGGTGCGCATCCGTGAGTAAAGTGTGCGTCGATTTAGCGGCGTGATCGCGTCACCCTTAATTGTACGCGCGTTTAAATGCGATCTAATGCGCGATGAGGCGCGCAATACGGGGTAGAAGAGCGGGGCATTGTTTCCACCGCGTAGATCGCAGAGATAAATTAACACGATACGAATCGAATCGAATCAACTCGACAGGAGCTTTATTTGAAACAATGTGTCGGGGCTGCCGGCGCTCGTCGGCGCCAACTGCCCCTATTTGTCGCGAACGCGACCCTCCGACCATTCGCGTCTGGCCAGTGACGACGCAGAATAAAACGAGCGCAATCAAACCGATGCCGCACACCGGAACCCTCCGGATATCCGCGAGGGCCCGGAACGCTCGCTCTGAGAATGTTCGCAAAGTCCGGTCGAGCGCAATCTCAAAAACTCGCGTCGATTACATGGTGCGAGACAACCGGAAAAGAAAAAAAAATATATAAAACGGCGGATTTTCCACAAAATCTTTGTTCCAGTAGGTCGCTGCGAGGATAATCTAATTATTGGTCGGAACACAAATCGCGGAACCGACTCCAAGATCAGGAAATTAAACTTTGATCGTTTTCCCTATTATGCACATTTTTTGTTCCGAGTGGCAATGTCCGGTACGCGCGCGTACGTCCCCTCCCTCTTTCTACCCGGACACCGAGACCCGGTGGACGATAGGTTGTGTGGACACTCGGATATTCGGGGTTCGGTCCTTTGCATTTATTCATAATGAAGACTCTTCTTACGTACAACTTAGCGTTATTTTTTTTCCCGCGTGTATTGTTTGCCGTCGACATGTTTAAAGTGCGTGCCGACTCGATCAGCGACCAAATAAGCGGAGTTGTAAACCCACGCCAAATTGAACGACTGCGGAAATATCGTCGCCAGTCCACGCATGCTCCACTTGATTACTTACTTACTCACCCACTCACTCGCTTTCTCTCGCTCTCACTCTCGCTCTCGCCCTCGCTCTCGTCGACACCACGTTGCAGTGAAGCACGAAGCTTCGTTTCAATTGTCGCCATTTTTAAATCGGGCTAGAGCCGGGCAAAGACAGTTTGCGTTTGCAGTTGCGTGTTTAGTTTCGTTTCGTTAAACGTGAGTGAGCGAGCGAGTGAACGAGCGAATGAGCCAAGTGTTTTGTGGTATCATTTGTCAATTATTCCCGCCCAATTATGCACGTATTGTATCCGTAAGCGCTGCGCGCAGAAAAAATTTGTTTGTTTGGTTATTGTTGCTAACAGAAAATGAAGCTCAATTTAATAACCCATTTGTTTTTTTTTTTTTTGTTTTTTTTTTTTTCTTTTTCTTTTGATTTTATCTATCGCGTTTTTTTCTTTTTCAGAGACCATGATGACAGGAACATGGAAGGTGAAAGGGGAAGGGGAGACATCGTCCATCTCGGCGCCCGTTCTCCGTGCGACGCGGACTAGAACCACATCGCCGTCGTCGACTGCCGCTATCGCGTCGGTACCGCTCGATCCCGCTTTGTCCAAGCGTCCAGGCAGGCAGAAAAGGAGTAAACTGACGCTGATCAAGAGGGTACGCGCCACGTCTTGGGTTTTATTTATTTGCTTATTCTCTTTTTTTTTTTTCTCCCTTTCCCTTTCCAGTCGCGAAGAGAGACATCATTGCCGCCGCCGTCTTCACCTTCGGTGCTGCGGGAAGAGAGATTGGCAACAAGGGTCGAGGCGGTGATAACAGAAAAAATGGAGAATGTGGTGAAGAATGTGGTGAAGAATGTGGCGGAGAATGTGGCGGAGAATGTGGTGGAGAAGGTTATGGCGAAGCGAATGGAGAAGGTGTTGGCGGAGCAACTGGACAAAGTGGTTGCGGAGCGAATGGAGAAAGCGGCGAGATGGCGGGAAAAGAAGACGAAGACGTTGTGCGTGTTGAAGTCGGTGGGGAAGAAGCTAGAGGCGGTGCAGGCGGAGGTGAAGGAAATGGAGATGGACATGGTGGACATGATGGAGGAGGAAGATGGCTGTGGTTACGAAGGACTCGATGATAACGGCGATGAAAAGGAGTGGTAGGGAGAAGGGGTGATGGGCCTTGAAGACGATGGTTACGATGTGACCGACAGTGACCACAACCAAGATTCTATCAAATAAATAGATAAATAAATTGACAAGTGTACTCATAATTGTTGTATAGATTCCTTCGATCGAATAAACATTGTTTTAATATAGTTGTCACGGTTCATACTTTGGCGAAAGCATGTCTGGCGATGGCAAGGGGCGCACGAGTGGCTACTCGCATGCCGTCCCCTGGGACATGCAGACTCGCTCTCGGACCTCAGGACTCATATTGTCGCCTGGCTCGCGTAGACAGCGTAGACAGCGATGGGGCAAGAAGTCTGGGAGATAGATAAAGTTAAAATCTGAAACTGCAAATTTTTCACAAAACAATTTGTTTCAATCGGTCCCAACGACGATAATCTAATTAACAGTTGGAGCGCAAACCACGAAACCGATTCGACGATTGTGGGATTAAACTTTCATTGTCTTCCATGGGTATTTTTTATTCCACAGGGTGTCCCACGCGCGCGTGTCTACTCCTTTCTCTTTTCTTCGTCCGGGGACCCATTTCCAATCGAACTTTTTTTTTGTCCGGCGCCCAAAAGCCCGGACAGATCCACGAAATCCGCAGCAAAATCACGAGCTTGGGGTCGGCGTATAGGTCGCACAGCATCTCCCGAGGATTAAATATATAAACAATTAAACTAGTGTTTTTGCACAATTATTTGGAACAAACAATCGCTATAACCAAACAATACCAACGCTGTGGAAGCGTACGGGAGCGCGTATCTGAACATCCCGGCACCAATGTACCACCATGAACGCGACACCCTTAACGATACGTGCGTTTAAATGTGACCCAATGCGCGATAAGACACGTGACGCATCATTTTCACCACGTATTGTGACATTTACGAAATTTACGGTATTTACGGGATGAGTGAAGGAATCTAATCAACTCGATCTTATTTTGGAACAAGTTATTGGGGGCTGCCAATGCTGGCTGCCCGTATTCTGCGTGGCGAGAAGATAGGACCCCGTCCTTTTTGCGCGCCAATACCCTCGGAATGTTTGTGGTGGAGTGGTCCCTACTCTGAAGTAAGCGTGTCTGGTCTCGATCGACCTAGAGGCGCTTGCAAATCCACCGAACGCAATGACACAAACTCACGTCGAAAGCGATGGCGCGAGACGCCGGAAAGACAAAATTAAAATATGAAACGACGGATATTTTGCAAAACTCTTATTCTAGTCGGTCACTGCGAAGGTAATCTTAGTGACGACCGAAGTACGGGGGTAGATTTTATTCTGTTTTGTGTCTGTCTGGTACCGATCACCCACCCATCACCCACCCATCTCCGATCATCGGGCACCTATGAGCGATAAACGCTCCCCTCCACGCTTGGCATGTCGCGCCTCGACAGTTCGCGGATCGAACCTGAATTCGAATCCGAATTTTGCGTTCTCTTTATCGTTTCAACGTTACGAGGGTTTCTTTTTATCAAAAACAATTACATTTTCAATTCTCGTCGGTAATTAACTGCGTTCCGGGCACTTTGCGGACGTTTATCCACGTTGACAAACATCATCGTCGACGCCCAATTCGAAAACCCGTGTCACACTCACCCGCATCGCATCACGCGCGTCATCGCGTGTAGGAACGCGCGTATCGAAAACAACGTTGTGGGAGCTTGGATTTATTTTGGAACAATTTGTCGGGGCTGTCGGCGCGCATCGGTCGCCAACTGCCCCGTGTTCTCCGACGAACCCACTTTGGAGTGTTTTTTGACGAACCAGGGAGTGTTCGTGGCGGAGCAGAACAACCGTATCAAATCGATTCAGGAAATTGTGACCGAAACCCTCGGATCTCCATGATGGCTCGAAGCGAACGAATTCAAAGTGTCTGCAAACTCGTCGAACGCGATTATACAAACTCACATCGTCTACGATGGTGCAACGTGTACTGCGAGTTGAAATTAAAATGGTAAACCGATCGGGGCGTTCGCGATCTTCGACTCAGACGGCACCCAATTCGATAATCTAATTAATCGTTGGGGCACTCGTCGTGGAATTAGTTCCACTGTCGATAAATCGATTTATATATTTCAAGGATTTTTATTTAACTCCGCGCGAGCGCCTGTGTGATGTAATTTCTCACAACCGCCACGCCATCTGACGTAACCCGTGTCTCATTTGCATCCAAATCAAGTTCAGACACGATACAAGACTGTTTTCCGCGTCTCGTTGGCGTTCCTCGCAACATTGAACCATGTTCCAGGTAATTCCAGAAACAGATACGAATTGTTTCGTATAATTTTTAATCTAAAACTTCTCTTATTCAGCCGAAACCGCTTGAACCCACGAACGAACATCCCTTGCTCAAGGTGAAGATAGGGAATCTCGCGCGTAATGCCCTGGTAATCGAGTGGTCGCGCTTCTGCGCCATCGACGAACGTTTATTCGAAGAAACGGGCTACCCTCGGGACAGTATCCGCGAACTAGACGACGACGACGATAGACACCGGTACCTAAAAAACATCGTTGGTGACCATTTCCAAATAATTGGACAGATCAAGATGAACGTCGAGTGGGTGAATCGAGGCACCGAAACCAACTTCATCGTCGTGACGAAAGAAAGAACTCTCGTCTTGGGGATGCGTTTCCTTTGGGACTCGAATATGTCTTGCGCGCGGTTTGATCGATTCTTCAAAGACCGTAAACTTGGCGTCACCATCCCATTCGAGTATGGATTTGTTCCATGGACAAATTTGTACTTTGTCGAATATCCAGATAAAATGTACAAGTGTCAATAAATGGCAATCCTATGTGTGAATGGGGTAAAAAATGTGGGAAAAAAATGTTATACAAATAAATAACTGTCGTTTTCGCGTAACTTTTTCGGCGTTATTCCACCATATAATCGTCGCTTCAATGTATCGTTGTTTCATCGTTTCGTTTTATTCCGTTTTATTTGTTTATTTGTTTTTATTTTTATTTTTATTTATTTATTTATTTTATTTTATTTTTTTTTTTTTTTTATAACATTCTGCAAACTGTAAAAACTGTAAAAACTTTAAATATAGATATTTCAGTGAACAGCGAGTTTGTTTTTATTTTAGACTAGATGGGATACCTGGGTCGAAACGAATTAGGTCGAAACGGGATTTCGACTTTAGTCATTTCGACCTTAGTATGGAATCCCGGGTGCTCATAGTATTCGAAAATTAAGTAAAGTAAAGTAAAGTTTAGTCATCTTCTTTGGATATTTTTTTTACTCCGTTTGGCGTCTTGCGCGCGCGCTTGTTTGCTCCCTTCTCCCTTCTCCGCCTCGAATTTCGTCCCCGGTCGGTCGTTTTCACCCGACACCCAAAAGTCCAATCCCGACGAACGGATCCACGAATTCCGTCGTGAAATCGCGAACACGTCGTCAACGCACAGGCCACGCGCGTATCACGAGGAACAAATAAATAAACAATTAAATGGGTGTTTTTGCACAATTATTTGAAATAAACACGCTTTATAGGTGTGTCTGTCTGTGGGCTTATTTTGGAACAAGTTGTTGGGGCTGCCGACACTCGTCGGTGCCAGCTGCCCCGCATTCACCGTAGGTGAGGCGCTCGTTGCCGCAATGGTCGCCGCAATGGTCGCCGGAATGTTCGTGGTGGAGCAGAACACCCGTGGGTGGGAAATACCGTTTCAAATCGATTCAGGAAATTTCGACCGAAACCCTCGGATCTCCATGATGGCTCGAAGCGAACGAATTCAAAGTGTATGCAAACTCGTCGAACGCGATTATACAAACTCGCATCGTCTACGATGGTGCAACGTGTACTGCGAGTTGAAATTAAAATGGTAAACCGATCGGGGCGTTCGCGATCTTCGACTCAGACGGCACCCAATTCGATAATCTAATTAATCGTTGGGGCACTCGTCGTGGAATTAGTTCCACTGTCGATAAATCGATTTATATATTTCAAGGACTTTTATTCAACTCCGCTCGAGCGTTTGTGCGCAGGACTTTGTACCTGGTCACGTGGCCTGTAATGTAATTTCCCAGAACCGCCACGCCACCCGACGTAAGCCGTGCCCTTCGATGGACGCCAAAGTGTCCATTCGATGCGGATTTTTGCGTTTCCCGCGTTAAAAGGTGTCCTATAAATTCCGAAACCAAGTTAATCTTGATTTACT
This sequence comes from Strigamia acuminata, assembly GCA_949358305.1. Lineage (NCBI taxonomy): Eukaryota > Metazoa > Arthropoda > Chilopoda > Geophilomorpha > Linotaeniidae > Strigamia > Strigamia acuminata. The sequence goes on along the minus strand of CASHSZ010000136.1, from coordinate 284,883 downwards.
TGTCTACGTGGATCTCCCCATATATTTTGTTTTCCAATTTCAATGTGGGAAAGTTTGTCGGTTGCAATTTTTCTCGCGCGCACGGCAATCACGAAAAAATCTCCGACGGTAACGCACTCTGACGGTAATTGTTTTAAATTAAAAAAAAAAAAAATTAGATAGATAGATAGATAGATAGATAGGATAAAAATTAAAACAAAATAAAGAAGGGTTGAATTTCTCGGACCATCATCATTGTCGCCCAGCAGTCAGTCAGTCTCTTTCTTTCCTTTTTTCTGCACAAAGCAAACGTAAGATCGCGGAAGCGAGACTCGAACCCAGAGTCCACGGCTCCATGCGGCAGGTAGTCCTGCCCACTCGACCACTCTGGGTCGATTATAAATTGTGCTAAAATATAGAAAAGAAGAGAAACAGATAAATAAATAAAATAAATAAAATAAAGACGTATATTTAATCACCCGATGAGATGTTTTTTTTACAATGAGAAACAAAATATACGCAATATAAACAAACAATACGAGACAATGAGATGGGGGATTGTTGTTTTTATCCCATAAGAGTTGTGTCACATCTTTGACAATTGAAAAAAAAAAAAAAATAAATGAATAAATAAAATTAAAAACAAAAACAAAAACTAAATCAATCAAACAAACAAACAAACGAGAGTGGGAATAAACCGTCTCCTCTTATAATTCCATCGAAAGATCGGAACCACCAATTGCCTCTTCAGCGCCTTCGTCATCATCGTCGTCAACGACATCCTCTATCCAACCCATCGTTCCCTCCATCGCCTTCCACCATTTTTCCTCTGCTTCTTCAAATGTTTTCTCAAATTCCTCCATCGTCGCCTTCACCATTTTCTTGAGTCTTTGTTCCGTCCTGTCTATCAACTCCTCAATTCTCTCCTCTAGTCCCTCCATCATTTTTTCGACCCTTTCCTCCGTCGCCGCCATTGCCGTCTCCTGGACCTTCGTCTGTCTTCGACCGAGCGACTGGAGAAAGAGAGAAAAGAACGAATAAAAATAAAAAAAAAAATAAAAAAAAAAAAAAGGTCAAATAAAAAAGACAAAAGAGTAAATATCGGAATGGGACACATACCCCCTTGATCTTCGTGGGATCATTAGTTTTTCGCTCGCGTGCATCATGCACGGAACTACTGGCGGCGCTCAAGTTTGGCGTGTGGCTCCACGCCTCCATGAAGTCGATGCGTTCCAAAAGGACGACGGGTGACAGGTGCGACTTTGTGGACGGCTTTTCTCCTCTCTTTCCTTTTTCCATATTTTCTTCGATGTGAAAAAAAAGATAAAAATTAAAATCGCAACAAAAAGAACCAAAACGTGGGACGTCGAATAAAACATCCGCGCACATATTGTTCGCGCAAGTCTACGCGCGTACATGTACGTGTTGGACGTGGTACATTTGATGCCTACCGCGGAACAATGCGAGAAAACACGAGAAAATACGAAGTTCTCGTATTTTCTCGGTTTTACTTCCATTTGGTTAATTCTTACCTTTGGTTTCAATACAATTTATCTTATTTCAGAAGTCTGCGAGACACATATAAAAAGAAGATTTTTTTTTTTTTTTTTTTTTTTTTTTTGTTTATTTCTAATTAAATGAGAAAAATCTTATATATAGGCTTAACCCACCATGCAATAAGAAACAGACGAAAAAATCTTCTTTTTATTCGTGTCTTGTAGTTTTCTGAAATGAGATAAATTGCATTGAAACGTAACATAAGAATTAATCAAATGAAAGCAAAACCGAGAAAAAGTGAGAATCTTGTATTTTCTCGTTGTACGACAAAGTCGGTTCGCGTTACACGAGTTTTTCAAAGTACCGTGGCCCTGGTACACGATACCGTCTCGGTTTTAAAACGGCACCGCGGTCCCGACGCTCACCTGCCGCAAAAAGCAATGCAGTCCAGGGCCGCGAACCGCGTGTAAAAACGCCAACTGACGAGTGTTTACCGGGAAAATGGTTAATTTACCTCTAATCGTTCCACTTGTTCACTTGTTCACGACACGGGGTCCACACTACTGATGGCGAGCGCGCGAGTGATTCGACGCGGCATCTGGCGACAACCATGGAATCCCGCGCGTGATGCGACGTTGTTTGTTTATTTTTGTCTATTTTATTTATTTATTTGTTTATTTATATATTTATGTTTATTTGTTTATTCATCTATTTGTTTCACGATGCTTTCAAATTTTTATTTTTTTGTAACTCCGCTCACCAAGCAGCGTCGTTATCGAAATCCGCCATACCTGACCGCTGATTCCGCGCCGCCACGTGCTTCGCTGCTGAGCAAGTTGAAAGTATTTATGCCGTTTATCTATTTATCAATCTATCTATCTATCTATCTATCTATCTATCTACCAATCAACCAATTGACAACGACAACAATTGTTTCAACAATCCGACCATTCGTCCGCTTGTGTCTAAACGAGTGGAAGCGTGGAGAGGCGCGGAATTCGTCGCCATATTCTCGCTTGCCAGAAATGAAAAGAGAATAATTCGGTTTATCATTGTTTGATTGATCTGTGGTTTTATTCACCTTCCTTTCCTTTTCATTGATTGTGTTTTGCTGTTCAATTCTCGTTTGTATTTAATTTACGGTAATCTAATTTTTACATTTCAGATGGAGAACGGAAAGAACGTCATTTGGGGTGAAATGCGCCCGGGCACGAGGTGAGAGTGGTTGGTCGATCGATTGGTTTTATTTATTCGACACATTTTATTTTATTTCATTTTATTTTTATTTTATTTTTAAGGGGCCCATCGCGATTGTCGTTTGGGAAAAAGAACGTGAATAACCCCATCATTTGGGGTGAAATGCGCCCGGGCACAAGGTGAGAGTGATTGGTCGATCGATTGGTTTTATTTATTTGACACTTTTTATTTCATTCTATTTTATTTTTATTTTATTTTTAAGGGGTTCGTCGCGATCGCCACCTTCGACGAGGTCGCCGCAGACCATCTATGTGCGGCCCGGGGAATTTGGTAATAACATATTCTTCGGGCCGAGGCGCTATGTGCCAGAGTGAGTAAAGCAATTTATGGTCGATTCGTCGGTCGCGATTTGATTAATCATTTTTTTTTTTTTCCATAGTAACTTACCATGGTTGCCACCTATGCGTGCCAATAATTTCCAATGCAACAGGCGCCACGCGCGGGATCGCCCAACACCACCGACGCATGGGTGGTCGGATATCCCAAGATCCACCCGAAACTATGTGTTTCAATTCTGCACAACTTGCTACCAGTTTGGTGGTTGCAACCCGTTCGTCACCAGTTACCAGTCACCAGTCACCCGCGACCGCCACCAGTTCGTCGCGCTATATCTACCTGTCCAGTTAGTTAATTAATTATTCTTTTTATCATTCTTTTTTTTTTTTTTTGTTTGTTTGTTTGTTTGTTTGTTTGTTTGTTTGTTTGTTTGTTTGATATATATATATATACATATATTTTTTTTTCTTCCTCTTAGTGGGACATCGTTATCAAACGTAGCGCCATCGGCGTAATTTTTCATTTTTTATTGTATTTTGTTCGTTTGTGGTTTATAATTTAAATAAAAATTGAATTTGAGATAAGTGGCCACGATTGATTGGGTTTATTTGATCGCAAAAAAAAAAAAAATTTAATTCGAATGAATCTATCGGTGTTAAAAACGACACGACCGGTTTGTTAGTTAGCCGATTGGTGAACAATTTGCGAAACACGCGCGACACGTGGGGGCGTATTTCTCGGCACCCCCTATCACCACGACGTCTTCTTCGCCCGACGTCCGCTTCGTGAACGCGGCTTCCCCTCGACACCGGTAGCACGTTGCCTTCAGCTTCACGATGTGCTCTGATTTCGGGAGCAAATCGCAGACTTGACCGAACGGGTTCAACTTGAAATCCCCATCGAGGGCCGCGATTACCACAGTCTTTCCTTTCTCTGCCATTTCTTGACAGAATTGTACCAAGTCCTCGAAAAACTGGCCCTCGTCAATCCCGATAATCCCGAAATTTTCGGATTGTCTTCGGGCTTCCGCGAGGTTTTCGACGGCGCGCGCCGCTCTCGATTTTCCGTCACGAGCGACGATTTCTCCGGGAATGTGGCGGTTGTCGATTTTGGGCTTCAATAACAACGCTTCTTCTCCTTCTAGGCGCCTCAAGAGTTCAGTTGTTTTCCCTGCAAACATCGGGCCCACTATTAACTGGATATTGCCTCGTGGTCGATCCTCGATGGCCGACGTCGACATCTCGTCTTGTTGCGTCTACCATCGAGGAAAAAGAGAAAGAATTTAAACGAATAAATGAAAAACGAAAAACTGACAAAATCGTGAGTCCGACTGCAAAACTAAAATTGGATAGAGATCGAGAACAAAATGGCGGTGATAGTGGTGTAACCACGGGGATTCCCGCCCGTGCTCGCGCATCGACCCGTTCTGGTTCATTTAGTTAGTTGGTCGGTCGGTTTAATTGACGAGTCGGTCAAATTGTTGGAGATTCTTCCCCTTTTTCTATTTTGAAAATTGACTAGGTTTGCTTACCGTGCAAACGAAACTCGATATAGCGAATGAACCAATGCGTACAAGTGCGCGAAGCAAAGCGCGGTATGGTAGGAAAGCTTTAGCCCGTCGCTCGCTGCAAAGACGCGAGAATACGACGCGACACTCGGTGACACAAATTAGAAATTAAGAAAAAAAATAAATAAATAAATAAAGAAATAAAAAAAAATAAAGAGAGGATTCTTTCCATTCTCTTCTTTACGTTTTCTCTTTTCCTCTCCATTTCTTTGCGCCCACCCGCGAGAGAAGCGCACATCAGTGCACCAACGCAAACGCGTCGCCTCTAATGGTACGCGCGTTTGAGCGCGCCCTAATGCGTGATAATGAACGCAACGTGGTCGAGAGGGGCGACAATCAGAATTTAATGAAATGAATATTTTTTTTTTTTTTTTTTTTTCAGTTTGATTTGAGATTATTGAAATATTAAAATTTACAATTAAAATAGCACACAATTCCAGACGCAATCACAATTGCGAACAATGATGGATTCTGGGATTAATTTAAAGTTTGCGTTAAATCGTAAATGCGCATGCGCAGATACCGCGCAGCGAGGTGCACAGGTATAATTTCCTCCGATGAATTTTACTTCGGATTTTACGGACAATTTCAATGTGGAAAATTTATTTATAGTCGTCAGTTATTTGGCAACAATATTATTACATTTTTAATCAGCATTTTAATCATAACTTTTGTCAGTTGTGTAGCTTATTTTTGATTTGTTATTGTGACTGACCAGAAGGCCAGTCTGAGACCGAGAGGGGCGTGCAAAAGGGACACCTATCGGCACTGGCGTCAGAAGAACTCGGGTACCGCGCCACTCGGTGGGTACTGTGCCGCTCGACCGAGCGACGACGGCCCCTCGCTCTGCTCTCGGTCTGAAGGCTTTCGCAAAATGCAGCGGACGCGGTGATTAGAACTCGCGTCGACTCCGACGGGACGTCAACTCTGGAAGGTAAAATTAAAATATGAAACGGCGGATATTTTACGAAACTTTTGTTCCAGTCGGTTGCTACGAAGATAATCTCGTTAATCATTGGAATACGAACCGCGGAACCGGTTCCAAGATCCGAAATTTAAACTTTAATCGTCCGCTCGTTGTCGATCGCCAGGCACCTGTAAGTGATAAACGCGTCCTTTTCATTTTCTTGTCGCGTCTCGGGAGTTTGTGGATCTATAACCTGGCCTAATCTGACCTAATTCGAATCTGAGTTTGGATCTGAATTCTGCGTTTGCTTTATCGTTTCAACATTATGAGAGTTTCCTTTTATTAAACAATTACATTTTCAATTCTCGTTGGTAGTTAATTGCGCCCTGGTGCGTTGCCATAAACACCGGACACTTTGTGGACATATATCCACGTTGACGGACATCATTACCGACGCCCGCGCCAAAAACCCGTGTCGCGCTCACCCCCATCGCATCACGTGCATTATCGCGCGTCGTAGATCGCGAGCAAAGACACACTCATGTCCATATGTTGCTGAGAACTTTGCTCACGGTCGCGCGTCGACGTCGAAACGTGTCGAAACAAGCCGAAAAATGCAGGCAACCACGCGCGCGTCATGGGGTTTAAATAAGCGAACGGATGTCGGTGCGGAAACTTATTTTCGGGACGAGTCGTTAGGGCTGCTGTCGTCGCCGCTCAACGGCCCCAACTGCTCCCATTCGCCGGTAGACCGAGCGAGAACGGGTGCGTTCTATTTCCGATTCATTTATTTATTATTTTGACCGACCCGAAGGCCAGTCTGAGACCGAGAGGGGCGTGCAAATGTGACACATATAGGCACTGGCGCCAGAAGAACTCGGGTACCGCGCCACTCGGTGGGTACTGTGCCGCTCGACCGAGCGACGACGGCCCCTCGCTCTGCTCTCGATATGAAGGCTTTCGCAAAATGCAGCGGACGCGGTGATTAGAACTCGCGTCGACTCCGACGGGACGTCAACTCTGGAAGATAAAATTAAAATATGAAACGGCGGATATTTTACGAAACTTTTGTTCCAGTCGGTTGCTACGAAGATAATCTCGTTAATCATTGGAATACGAACCGCGGAACCGGTTCCAAGATCCGAAATTTAAACTTTAATCGTCCGCTCGTTGTCGATCGCCAGGCACCTATAAGTGATAAACGCGTCCTTTTCATTTTCTTGTCGCGTCTCGGGAGTTTGTGGATCTATAACCTGGCCTAATCTGACCTAATTCGAATCTGAGTTTGGATCTGAATTCTGCGTTTGCTTTATCGTTTCAACATTATGAGAGTTTCCTTTTATTAAACAATTATATTTTTAATTCTACTTGCTATTTAACTGCGTCCCGGTGCGTTGCCATAAGCACCGGACACCTTCGGACATTTATCCACGTTGGTGAACATTATTATCGATGCCGGTGTCAAAAATCCATGTCGCGCTTACATACATCGCACCTCGCATATTATCGCGCGTGGGAATGCGTTCACGCGTGTGCATGGCAAACAAAGACACGCTCATGCGAGCACATTGTCGAGGACTTCGCTCACGATCGCGCACTGACACCAGAACGTGTTGCATCAAAATATTGAAATTTTCTACGACCAGATGCCGAATCTGTCATGTGCAAAGAGAGTGTGTGTAAACGAACGGACAAATAAATAAATAAATAAATAGATAAACCAAGTGTTTTTCATAACTGTTTGTTTGTTTGTACCGGCGGAACGTTGTGATGTCGATGTGAGAGTTTATTTTGGAAGAATTTGTTGGGACTGTCGACGCTCGTCGGTGCCAACTGCCCCGGCTGACCAACGACTGAACAATAGAGTGGTTGCGCAACCCGAATGCAGACTTTTGTGACCGAAACCCCCCGGATTTCCGCGAGGGCTCGAATCAGTCCCGGTTGGTCTGAAGGTGTTAGTAGATCCATCGGATGCAGTGACCGAAATTCAATGGGTGACGAACGACGATAGAGGGGGAGGATCGAATTACTCCCCGGCAATCATCGTCGAAATGGAGAACCCAATTCGCTTATTCACTCGACAATTTGTGTCGTTTTACGAGCTTTATTGTTGATGTTTCGCGCGTGCACGTGTGTGTCTGTGTGTGGCATTTTACAACGGAGTGGCATCGACGTGTCCATTGGTTGACTCGAGTTCCAACCGTCCCCAACGCCTCGTAAAAATCGACACCGATTTTATGACTTTGAACGACTTTATCGCTAACATTTCCATCTGGTTCCCCGTAACGACGTTTCGACCATTGCTCCCCCCACACTCCAATTCAAAATTTAATAAGAAATTGTCAAACTTTTCAAATTCTATGATAAAAGTTGAGTGTTTTTATTGTTTACAAAATAAAAACGAAAAATAGAAAAATAAAATAAAAAAAGATTCACAATCGACTCGTCACATCGCCGATTACGCGCCTGGTTGTGGGTCACTGAGGAAGAGATCAAATTGAATAAACTAAGTGAACAAACTGATGGACGGGCGGACAAATTGAAACGTTGAACCGAATTAATTACCTCGACGCCGGACGCCCTGGCAACATCGGTTCGGTGGCCGCGAAACGCGCTAGCATCCTGGCGCGCCCGCGGGATTGACTTGAAAAATAGAAAATAAAATAAAATAAATATAAATAAATAAATCAATTCGAATCAAACCAACCAATCGGTGAAACAAAACGAAACAAAAACAAAAACAAAACGTTGAATCGAATTAACTCACATCGGCATCGGACGTCCCGGTCCCATCAACTGGGCGCCCGCGAAGCGAACAAACAGTACGGAACGTCCGCGAGGATGGCTTAAAAAATAAATAAATAAATAAATAAATAAATAAATGAATAAATAAATCAAACGAGACGTTTGACCGAATTACATCGGTTCCGGAGTCGCGCGCTGGAATGGCGCAACCCGCATGATGGGTCGAATGTGACCGGGTTCGGTCCACTGCCACGATGACGACTGGGGCGGATCAATTGGCTGACAACTGAATAAACAAAGAAATAAAGAAATGAAGAAACGGATAAACGAACGATCGATCGAAACCGGTCGGTCGAATCTCTCACCTTGCATCATCGCCGTCGTTGTTGTGGTCGTTTTTCTCGTTTTTGTTCATCGTCTGGAACATAGAAATTAAATTAAAGTCGAATGCAAAGGAAAATAAAATAACGGCTAAGAAAAAATAAAAAATTTCAAGTCACGAGTCTGTCAAATGAGCGAGCGAGCGGTGCCCGACCGAACCAATGCAGGCGTTCGTGTTTGCACGCGCGTGTTAATTGATACGTTGTCGAGAGAGGCGTAGAGGTAATCGAGGGTTGTTTTTTTTTTCAATTTGTCGATCGATTGACTGATAAATGTGACGGTAGAACGGTCAACTACTCACTTTTTGGAAGATGGAAACACGACGTTGTCTGTCCCGCGCGTGATCACTATCGATGCATAGAGCGACACCAAGTGACATAATCCGGAAACATGGCGGCTGTCTGTCTCCATCCTCTCGGCACACGGTTCCACGCGGCGGGTATCTCCGTCCACTCGACCAATCGTCGTATTCGTTGTTATCCTTTTTCCTTTTTTTTTTTCTTTTTTTTTCTTTCTTTTTTTTTCTTTTTTTCTTTTTTAGGCGAGTAAATAAAACTGACTGAAATAAAAATTCCCATCCATCCACCCATTTCGTTTTGTTTTTTAACGTGACGATTCTGAGTAATTACGTCACACCGTGTACCCCAACCATTAATCAGATTATCACGATAGATGTCGCGTGAAATGAGATTGTGAACGCTTAAACTGGTCTATGGTTTAAATTCCATTCCGCGATGCACGGCGCGCCATCGTAAAGGCTTTTATTCAACTAGACACGAACGTTTAGCGTGTTGGATCAAACGTCCGGTCACGCGACCTGTGATGTAATTACTCGGAACCACTGCGCAGCCCGGTGGAACTCGTGTCCTTTAATGGATACCAAAATGTTCGTCCGATGCGATCACTTGACGTTTCCCGCGTTAAAAAGTGACCCAATAAATTCCGGAACCAGATTAATCATGTTTTATCTATCTATATGCGTCTAACCGTATATTTTGTTTTTTTTAATTTTAACGTGGAAAAGTTCGTTAATCATAATATTCGACACCTACATGTCAAACTTGGAAAATCCGCGGCGGTGGCGCATTCTGGCGACAATCCGCGAAACCCCGTGAATAGCTTGTTTTCGACTTGTCATTTTTATAAATTATTATTATTATTATTATTATTATTATTATTGTTATTATTATTATTATTATTATTTAATTAGAAGTGTGACCCGTCACGTGTTACCACCGCCATTGTTATCACCGGGTGTCGTGTCGGTTCATTCGTCAAAATGGACGCACCATGCGCTTCGTCCACAGAGGTGAGTTGTTAAATCTCTGTCTATGAATTGTTATTTTGTCAATTGGCCGTATTCACATTTTGCGTGCACAAAACGCACGTATACGCCATGTTGCCCGCGTGAACATCTGAATTGTCGTTGTTTTCATCGCTAAACGAAACGATCAATTTGATGAATGTACAAATGAGTTTAATGAATTTTATAAAATTAAGCGAACGAGCGAGATTAACAAATAAATAAACAAATGGGTGTTTGTTTGGAGATAATTCATTTCGTACAACGCGCTATCAATCAATCAATTACCCGCTATACGGTGAAACTGTAACGCTCCTCTCTCGTTCGTGTTTCGGTCTCCTTTCTCTCCTCCTCTCTTCGCGTTCGTATCTCAATTTAATTTATTTTAATTTAATTTAATTTAATTTATTTATTTATTTATTTCTCTCTTTACAGATGTCAATCATCGCCGGGAATGAGGCACCGACCCGACCACAGTCGCCGCAATCGCAACCATCGTCACCAAGAACGCCGCAGACGCCGAAGCGCCCTTTTGAGACGGGGAATACGACGCCAGTTAAAGGGGTATCCCGTTGAGATTCCTATTATTTATTCTTTTTTTCGTTTATTTTTTTTCCCCCTTTCCTTTTCCAGTCGTCCACCGCTTCCACTCCGCGTGCGCCGACGGGTAGGTTGAAGACGGTGGATCTTATACTTCGAAGAGTGACGAAGGAGGAGGAACGAGAGGAGGAGGAGCGAAAGAAGGGACGCAACAGAGACGATTCCATGTGGATCGAGACGCTCCCAGATGGAGATGTTCTTTTGTCGGGTTCAGTGGTGAGCGCGTTAGTCCGTGTGGGTGTGGTAAGAGTCATACCAGAAGAAAACGAAGGAGACGGTGACGAAGCTCAGAGAAAGAATCGAGAGTCTGGCAAAGAAGACGCGGGATAAGAAAAAATTGATCGTGTATTTGTAATAATGATAACAATAAAGATGATTAATGTGGATTTTTTTTTTTTTTTTTTTGTAAAAAAAAAATAAAAGCAAATGGGGAAGAGTCGGACAATGCAAATTATGAGAAAAAAATAAAATTAAATAAAAACTAATGTTCATTGACGCCACCTCCATCATTTCCGGCGGGCGCTTGGTAATCGTGTGCCTCCGCCCAATGAGTGACGAGATCCCCGGGAGAGGGCGTCTCCGCACAAAACGGACAGCGTCGCCCGTTGAGTCGGTGCACTCGTTTCAACGCCTAAGAAGAAAGGGGAAAAAATAAAAATACGAATTAGTTAACTAGTGTGTGAGTGAAGAGGATAATTGGACACTCACCGATGCCAGACAGACGGGCTCGCGCGAGAATTTTTTCAACAGCCCTCGGACGAAATCATTCGCGTCCTTGTGGATGTTGTGTCGCTGTCGCTGGTGGCGAAAGACGTCGACGCAGAAGAATCCGTCCGGTCCTGAGGCACGTGGGGCGGGGGGGGGGGGGGGAAGAAAAAGAAAAAAAAAAATTAAAATAAAATTAAAAAATATTTATGTATATAAAATAAATAAAACATATGGAATAAAAGATATAAAATAATAAGTAAATAAATAAACGTTTCTTACTATCGGGGTGTTTATCATCGCATAGAGCGCAGGAGTATGACCTGCCGCCACCCTCCTCTTGTGGTGCTTCCGCCATTTTCCTTTTGTTTGTGAGACGAGTAAACAACTGAAAATAAATTGGAGAGAGAGAGAGAGAGAGAGAGAGAGAGAGAGAGAGAGAGAGAGAGAGAGAGAGAGAGAGAGAGAGAGAGAGAGAGAGAGAGAGAGAGAGAGAGAGAGAGAGAGAGAGAGAGAGAGAGAGAGAGAGAGAGAGAGAGAGAGAGAGAGAGAGAGAGAGAGAGAGAGAGAGAGAGAGAGAGAGAGAGAGAGAGAGAGAGAGAGAGAGAGAGAGAGAGAGAGAGGTGGGCGTGGTCCATTGACCGAGAAATCACACAAAGCATCAAACTTACTTACCAACGAACACGAGGTGGCAGTGAGGATCAGACGGAAGATGAAACGCGCGCGTTTGATATAAGCTGCCGAACCAAAGTGTGTGTATGTCGTGAGCGGCTGATGTGACATCTGGTGGCAGTCCGAGAACGATTTAAGTTTGAACTATGGAGCGTCGGCAAATGAACGGGTCTCTCTCGTTGGCAATCCTCGTTGTTCCGACGAATCCTGCTATCGCCGTCTTTGTGGTCCTCGTCACGGTCGTCGTTTTTATTTAACTCGAAACGAACGTTAATACTAAGTTTCCAATGTGCGTAGACGCGCGTGATTCGCGCGTGATTTGCGCGTTTTCCACATGTGGTGCCCCCGTCACGCGTGAATACAAAACGTCGACCCAATAAATTCCGAAATTGGGCTAATCTTGTTTTATTCGCCCATGTGCGCTTACCCATATATTTTGTTTTTCAGTTTGTGGAAAAGTTCATTGCCTGTGGTTTTCGGCGCGTACATGGCAAACGCGGGAAAATTTGCGGTGGTAGCGCGCTTTGGTGGCAATAAAAAAAAAAAACACCATAATGTTAAAAATGGAAATCCCGTGCAGAAGCTTATTTTTGAACAAATTGTTTGGGGCTGCCGGTGCTTGTCGGCGCCAGCTGCCCCGTATTCTGTACAGAGAGACGTTCAAAAGAACATCTATTAACTCATACAGTAGAAAAACCACAGAAGTGAGTAAAACAATCGCGGAAAACCAAAACCCTCCGGATTTCCGCGAGGGCCAGGATTGGTCTGGATTACTGGAATCACTCTCGAAGCCCGTCGAATGCGTTGATGGAGATTCGCACCAACTACGACAGCGCGTGGCAACCGGAAGGTGAAATTAAAATATAAAACGGCGGATATTTTACAAAACTTTTGTATCGGTCGTTTGGTACAAAGATAATGTGATTAACTATTGGAATACGAACCGCGAAACCGATACCACGATCCGAAATTTAAACTTTAATCGTCCACCCATTGTCGATCGCCAGACATCTATAAGCGATAGGTGCGCCCTTTTCATTTTCGTGTCGCTCCCCCAGAGTTTGTGGGTCTAACCTGACCTAATCTTACCCAATTCGAATCTGAATTTGAATCTAAATTTTGCGTTTTTATTATCGTTTCAATATTATACGAGTTTCTTTTTATTAAACAATTACATTTTCAATTCTCGTTGGTAGTTAATTGCGCCCTGGTGCGTTGCCATAAACACCGGACACTTTGTGGACATATATCCACGTTGACGGACATCAGCATCGCATCACACGCATTATCGCGCGCGCGAACGCGCTCGTGCGAGTATGTACGCCGTCGGGGACTTCGCTTCGCGGTCGCGCATCGACGTCGAAACATGCCGTATCGGTGTGCGGACGTTTTCTATGCCCACAACGAACCGAATCTGTCGGACGCGAGTAGAATGCGCGTCACGAGGTCTAGACTAACGGATGAGTGTCGATGTGGGAGCTTATTTTTGGGACGAGTCGTCGGGGTTGCCGCCGCCTTCGCCACCGCTCAACGAGCCCAACTGTCACTATTCGTCGGGATGGATGCGTTTTGTTCCCGACTTATTTATCTATTTATTAATTTTTTTCTTTTTTTTTTGACCGGCCCGAAGGCCAGTCTGAGACCGAGAGGCAGGCGGGAGACGCGTATCGCCGTTGGATCCAACAGCATCATAGAGTGCAAAGAGTTAACCGCTGACCTCGAAAGGAAACTAGCAAACAAGCTGTACGATCGATTGGTCTAAAAAGGCTCACAAAACCCATCGAGTGCAGTGATATAAACTCGCGTCGACTACGTTGGTGCAGCGTGTATTGCGAGATGAAATTTAAATCGTAAACCAATTGAGACGTTCACGATCTTGTTTCACGCAACATCTACCACGAAAATCTAATTAATGACTGGATCACATGACACAAAATTAATTCTACGACCGGGAAATCGATTTCTATTTTTTAAAGACTTTTATTTAACTCGGCGCGAGATTCTACCTACAAACGATAAACGCATCCTTTTTATTTTCTTGTTGTCGTCTCGAGAGTCTGTGGATCTACAACCTGGCCTAATCTGACCTAATTCAAATCTAAATTTGAATCTGAATTTTGCGTTTTCTTTATTGTTTCAACATTATACGAGTTTCCTTTTGTTAAACAATTATGTTTTGAATTTTCGTAAGTGGTTGGTTAATTGCGTCCCGGTGCGTTGCCATAAACACAAAGCACTCTGCGGACATTTATCCACGTTGCCGGACATTATTATCGACGCCCGCGTCGAAAGACCGTGTCGAGCTCATCGGCATCGCATCACACGCAATATCGCGCGCGCGAACGCGCTTGTGCGAGTATGTACGTCGTCGGGGACTCGGCTTCGCGGTCGCGCATCGACGTCGAAACATGCCGTATCGGTGTGCGGATGTTTTCTATGCCCACAACGAACCGTATCTGTCGGACGCGAGTAGAATGCACGTCAAGAGGTTTAGACTAACGGATGAGTGTCGATGTGGGAGCTTATTTTTGGGACGAGTCGTCGGGGTTGCCGCCGCCGTCGCCACCGCTCAACGAGCCCAACTGTCATTTATTTATTTATTTATTTATTAATTTTTTTTTTTTTTTTGACCGGCCCGAAGGCCAGTCTGAGACCGAGACCCGCCGACCGACCATTGGATGGTAGGCGAGTCGACCAACAGAAAATGGCGACGAACATTTCGGGAGGCGGAACCACACCAACGACCGACCGGCCAATTGGTACTCAACAGGTACTCCGGTCTCGATCTGAAAAACGTCCGCAAAGTCTATCGGATGCGATGACCGGGACTCGCGTCGACTGCGACGGTACATGGTCCCCGGGAAATGATTTAAAAATGTAAAACGACGGTTGTTTTGTAAAACTTTTATTCGAATCTGTCGCGACGAAGATAAAATGATTAACGGTTGGAAGGCGAGCCGCGAAACCAGTTCTACGACGGGGGAATTAAAATTTTAACAGTCTTTCTTTTTCGGGTGATTTTTTTTACTCCGTACCGATCGCCACGTCAGACACGAGTAGGATGCACGCGACCGCGCGCACGTTTAAACGAACGAACGAACGAACGGATGCCGACGCGGAAACTTATTTTCGGGGCGAGTCGTCGGGGCTGCCGCTGCCGCCGCCGTCGCTCAACGACCCCAACCGCATCTATTCGTCGGGACGGATACGTTCCATTTTCGGACTTATTTATTTATTTTTTTATTTATTATTTTGACCGGCCCGAAGGCCAGTCTGAGACCGTGGCGAAGCAAGGGTCCTTTTATATCGGATACCGCGCCGCTCGGCGGGTACTGTGCGCCGCTCGACCGAGCGGCGGGCCCGAGTCCCGAGTTCGATCTGAAAGTGTTGGCAAAACCCATCGAACGTGTTCGGGAAGACTCCCGTCCACAACGACGGCGCGAGACCCCCGGAAGATGAAAATAAAATACGAAACGGCTCATTTTCTATAAAATTTTTATTCCAACGAATTACGACGAAGATAACCTAATTATCGGTTAAAGCACGGACCGCAAAGTCGGTGCCACGACCGGAGAATTAAAATTTTAATCGTCTTTCCTTTTTCGGGTGATTTTTTTTTACTCCGTACCGATCGCCACGTCA
Source organism: Strigamia acuminata (assembly GCA_949358305.1). NCBI lineage: Eukaryota > Metazoa > Arthropoda > Chilopoda > Geophilomorpha > Linotaeniidae > Strigamia > Strigamia acuminata. The sequence continues at coordinate 269,352 of CASHSZ010000136.1, read as the reverse complement.
GACACGAGTAGGATGCACGCGACCGCGCGCACGTTTAAACGAACGAACGAACGAACGGATGCCGACGCGGAAACTTATTTTCGGGGCGAGTCGTCGGGGCTGTCGTTGCTGCCGCCACCGCCGCCGCTCAGCGACCCCAGTTGCCCCAATTTTACGGCCAATTTATTTATTTATTTATTTATTTATTTATTTATTTATTTATTTATTTTGACCGGCCCGAAGGCCAGTCTGAGAGACACGGGATGAACGCGCACAAATGCCACATCATCGACCGGACGCTGAAGCATCGACCGTTTACTCGGTCGAGGAAATTTTAAACTATATAACCATCGACCGGTCAGTTGGGGAGGCGCGCCCGGTACTATACGAGACGGTCCGCCCCGATCTGAAAACGCTCGCCGAACCCGCAGAACGCGTTGGGTGAGACTCGCGTCGACTGCGACGACGCGAGACTCCCGGAAAGTGAAAATAAAATACGAAACGATTGATTTTCTGTAAAAATTTTATTATGACGAGTTGCGACGAAGATAACCTAATTAATGACTGGAGCACACGGCGCGAAATTAATCCTATGATCGGGAAATGCATTTATATTTTTTAAAGACTCTGGTTTGACCAGGCACGAACGTTTATGTACGAGATCCAACGTCCGATCACGTGACATGTGATATATTTCGCAAAACCACCACGCCGTTTCTCCAAATTAGGTTTTCACGAAACTCGATTCTATTTTTACCCACGTGGTCACGTGCCCTTCCCGATATCAAAATCGCGTTTTAGCGAAACCCGAAGTTTCGTTTTTAATCGGCTGTTTTTGTTGGACACGAAGAAGCGTTATAGCGCGATCGCGCTAAGCGAGATTTGTAAAGTTGAGGATGCGTTACAACGCGTTTTCAAAAAACGGTTTGCCAAGAATGATAAAACACGCGCGATCGTGCGGATTGTACGAATAGGTGAAATCCGCAGAATCCGCCACGAGACTGCGAACAGGGGGTCAAGGTATAGGCCGCCGTAATGTTAAATATAGGGTCCCTTTCGCACTCCGCGAAATCCGCATGCGCGCCATAGGGTTAAAGTACAGTATGTTTATAAACCTAATGCTCGATTTTAAGAAAATTAGGTTTTATGAACATGCATGTCTTCTAATTAGTCTGAATAATCGAGGTTCTGCTGTAATCATATGCTATACCAATAGGCGCATTCAATTCCAAATTACCAAAATCCGACTACAAAAACCAGAATCTGTTTTAAAAAAACGTGTTGAAATCCCAAGAATCCACCCCTATATAGATTTTGAGAATCGGGTTTTCAAGAACCTGATTCTTGAAATATGACGCGTTTGGCATTATTTCCGTCAGGAAAATTTGAAAGGGTAGTTATTTGAATTTGGAATTGAACGCGTGTATTATAATGGCCATTTCTGCCACGAAAAAGCTTATTATAACGGTAATTTCCGCCAGGGAAAATCGAAAAATTTTTTTTTTTTCATTTTGGAATTGAGCGTATATTTCAGACATTATTCTGTATTTCAACCTTTCCCGATGTTTTTTATATTGGTGTGTTCTGAATTCTAAATTTATCAGCACACGAAATTGAACATTTCACATCCTTTTCATCTATTCCCGTCTCCTCACAAAATTACTAAAACTCATTCTTAGGCCAGTAAACACTAGGGGGTTTAATTAATTAAGCAAATTTTGTAATTTTGCAACTTTAGCAATTTTGCATTTTTGGATTTGTCACATGGTATCAGTTCCACCAATCATGTGCATAATTACAAAAACACAAAACAGAAAAAATACACAATCACAAAATCAAAAGTAGTTTTGCTATTTTGACAAAATGACAGCAGCCAAGCTGAATCCAAGTGGTCATCACAAATTGTGATGACCAATTAATTGCAAAACAAATCTCATGATTTTGCAATTTTGCAATTATTTAAATAGTCACATGACTTCCTATCTACTATATTGGGTTTTAGTTATTATACCCAACCAATTTTAAAATGTTATGCAAAATAACTAGTTCTATTTGTGTGATGGAACAAAATTTCTTTTAATAAGGTGCATTTTAATAAATATAAGTTTCACAGATCGCACCAGAGCCATTAATTGAGTTTCCTAGCTGTAATACAGTCATGGATGCATCACCATATTGATGATATGCAAGGATACAAGTTAGCTACTTAGATAGAGCTTGGATGCCTCCATTTTGTTTTGAGTTTCACAAGCCTCAAAATCGCTTCTTAACAAAATCACAAAACTACCTTTTAGATGTTTTTGGGATTTTATATTTTTGCTCTCTTGTACTTTAGTGAATGTGAATGTGATTGGTAGAACAGATATCACATGACAATACTCAAAAATCACAAAGTTGTCCAGATCACACAATTGAAAATTTGACTAAGTTAATTCATTGTAATCTCATTTTGGAGACATCAAAGAATAATGATTCTGTGATTAATGCAAAATCACAAAATTGCAAAATCATTCATATAATGAAACCTAGTATAATAATAATGTGATAATTTAATTTGCCATTTACAGACAAAAGCGAACTTCTGAAATATCCAAAACGGTTAAAACTAATGAAAAGAATATCTACAAGTTCAGCATCATGATGAAATGCAGATGGATTGGCGAGAGGTGAATGCTTTTATTTAAAATAAAAGTTTTTTTTTACTTATTAACATTTACCTGCCCTAAAGCCTATCCCGATAGCTGAATCTCCTGGATCACCGCTATTACAACAACTTGACTCCGATGCTGCCTGTGAGAATTGTGAAACGCATAAACAAAAAAATAATCTGTTAAAAGCAACAATTAACAAACTTCGAGAAAAAATAGGTAACATTTGTCCAAATAACTTTTTGTCAAATCGTAGAGTCGGTGGTACCATTATGTAAACTAAGCAACACGCTTAGAATGCTATCATTGGGATGAAAAAATGTGAGAAGCTTTAATATTTGGGACATCTGATTGTATCAGGCATCCCAAGTAAGCACCCGTCAAAAGAATTAACACTTATTCCAGAAAATTGGTAGTGCCCAAAAAAAAATCATTTTTTTTCCTTTAATAAATTTTCTTTCCATTATGGACCTCAGAGTCCTGCCAAATAGATAGCACCAAATAACATGCACATTTATAATTTACACTTTTTTTTAGAGGAAATCACCAATGCACGATCAAATCATTCTGTATTGGTTGACATAAAAGATGATTCAAAGTTAAAATGCTCTAAAGACAATGGCAAATTGGAATCTAAGCACAACGACAGCTTGGTGTTTAAGGACACTGTTGATGCTGCAGATACTGATTCTGATTCTGATGACGGTGTCAAATTTGAATCCAATAATTGTATTAAAAGATCTTCTAGTGAAGTAATCAATTCCCTCAAATCTGTCAATACTGACAAAGAAGACAGTCATGAAAAGGTAACCAAATCAAACAAGATAACCAAACCAGACACGGCAATCGAGACAGTCATGGCAACCAAACCCCATAAGGTAATTAATTATAAAACAATCATGAAAAAAAAGTAACAAATCAGGCAAGTTAATCAAATCAGACAGGATAATCAATTAAACAATTACCGGTGATGTATTTAGGGCGCGACACGCCTAGAAGCGGCATTGTTTTTCGCGCCTAGCAATCTGTATTACATTGTTTGCAATTGCTAAACGCGACATGTTGTCCCTGTAGTGTTCCAGAATAACGTGGCGCAAAACGTTTGAATAATTTGGCACTACAAGGGCTAATAAAAGGGCGGTAAATTGGCATAACATTCTCTTTCCCGCCTCTATTCCAAGTGTAAACACGTACAGAATGATGACACATTTTGCTTTGAAAAGATTTTGAATGTGCCTCATGTTGCTTACAACGAATTGAACCGTTTCTTTCCACTCTGCAAAGTCGCCAGGCGAGATCGCTAGTGGGAAATTTTGCCGGTATGCAACTTTTGCGCGAATTTTATAAAAACCATGTGTTAAATTTTTTAATTTCTTACTTACGTGTGTAGTATAACGAGGATAATTAACGTAAGGACGTTTATAGACTCTTAGTTAAGTTCAGGATGTTTACACATTATTTTTGGACAAAGTAGACCTAGTCGCATAAAATGTATGTTTATAGGGGCTGTTTTATGTTTATGACGCAACGCACAAAATTGCGTACGCTTCCCGAAACGCAACATCGCGCTACGAAATCGCATACGCATCCTGAAACGCGATCTCTCGCTTTGCTATGTTGCGCCCAGTACAACGACCCCAATTACCAGTGTAGTTTGTTGTTGGATAACATGTTTCAATACAGATAAATCTTGTATCTGAGACCAACACTTTAGGTGCTATCCATGGTAATATTCCTTCAATACCACATGTTATCGTAGAGATCAATATAATATTAACTCTTGAATGAATATAAAGTCAAACTGCGGCATTTGTAAAAAAACTTCATTTCTTTTTGAATAATAGTATCCATTTTATTATGCAAAAAATTTAATTTGTAGGAACTTGTTCACATCGGGCATGACGTATTGTTACGTGGCCAACACACCACTGTTTGACCACGTTTATAACTTTGTAAATACTACTGAGCTAATTGCATTCAGACTAAGCTAAACTAGGTTAATTACGCTGCAAGTGAGATAGAAATGATGGGGACTCATTGGATAATCAAATAACACAGTTTCTTTATTAAAGTATAAAATAAACACTGTCTAGGCCCAGAGTAATAATACATTAATTGATAACCTAAAACTAAATAATAAATGATAATGTAAACCTAAACAATATCTGAAAAAGCATGATTAATAAATGTATTCAAAACCAGAGTTCGGATGCCGTATCCTTCACGGATCGACAAGCCAAGAGAACTGAGCTCCTCAGCTCCCGTTAACTCTTAAATAACTTCAGATCGTTCTATTATCGTTAACTGGGGTTAATCGTCGCTCTTCCGCTTATTGCGAACTCTAGCGAGAGTTTTGTGAATTTAAACAGAGCTTTATACTTACGGAGGCGTGTGGGTGACAGCCGGCAAACGGCGTGTCGTCCACCGCGTAACAATCCCCCCTTTAGCTTTTTTGGTCCCCAAAAACACAAAACTAATGAAAATAAATTAATTCCCCTTAATCAATCATGCTTTCTCCCTGAGTATCTCTTTAGAACAATCATGCTTCCTCTTACACATTAGATATATATATAAAAAAAAATTACAAGTCCAATTTGGTCAAAAATTCAAAATTGGTCAGGTTCTCCAACCTTCAATAACAACACTTTTTATACAAGTTTTCACAGTTATATTACTTTTTTTCTTTTCTCTTTGACATTTTCTAATTTTCTATAAAAAAAAAAAAAATACAAGAGTAATGATTGGAAAAAAAAAACAAAATACATAATAGTCAATGCAAATAAAAACAAAACTAGTCTCTGCTCGCTACAGTATACCTGTGCTCACTTCATTGACAAAAAAAAACAAAATACAACAAAATATATCAAGTCAAAACCTATTCGTCCTCTTTCTCAAAGGGCAAAAGTTCCTTATGTACGATTTCATAAAGGATACGATGACGTAAATGAATGGGATGAGCGTGTTGCATCATATCCTTGTCGATGACATCATGTCTCGCTTACGTTCACTTCAATTTCTTTCAATTAAGAAATACCTGTTGTCACCGAAAATTGTTCTTAACTCGTCAGACACACAATGAGGAATGGAATTTTCCTCCGTTCACTGCAATGTACTTGCGTTCACGTCAGAATTTGGCTAGTAAAACGAAGTATAATCCTTCCGTGACTGCCTTCGAAGTCGGCGTGACCGGAAATCCCTTTCAACAGGCGGTTGCGCATGCGCGTTGGATCCTACGACGCTTGCGACACCTGGTGATGGCTCCTGCACCTGATTTTTCTTGTTTTCGGCCGGCGACGATTCTGACGTTTGATCCTGCTGTTCTAAGTCAGTTAATTTCGGTTCAAACAGTCCTCGTAACGAAATTTGATCTGTATCATCTATAAACCTTTCTTTTGCATCTAATTTAGGCTTAACTCGCGAATCATCAATTTTCCGTGTAATTTCCGCATTTTGATCGTCTTTTTGCGACTTTTCCTGCGCTTCATCCGAAAATGTTACTTTCTTTGATGGTAAGTCCCTTAAAATTGTCTCTGGAATTTTTTCTCGTGGCTTGTATGGTTTCAGACGCTCCACATTGACAATGCTAGTTTTCTTTCCTGTTGAACTTCTAATTTCATAGTCATTTGGCGCTGTCCGTCTCACTATTTCGTATGGTCCAGAAAATTGTGGCAGGAGTTTCTCACTTAACCCTACTTTCCTATTTGGGGTTTTCAGGTAAACAAACTCTCCTGGTTCGAATTCCACTGCAATTCTGTCCAAATCAAACCTTCTCTTGCTTTTCTCGCTCTGCCATTCCAGTCTTTCGTTGGCAATCTTCCTCGCCTCCCTCATAAATTTAGAAGTGCGAATTCTTTGCGAGGAAGGTTCAAGTTCACGTCCACACTCAAATCAGCTTCATACCCTTTCAGTAAATAATAAGGAGTATATCCTGTTGTTTCGTGGACTCCGGTGTTATAAGAAAAAATGAGAAATGGTAAAAAATCGTCCCAATCTGTGTGTTCCTTATTAGTATAACAAGTCAACATTTTTGCAAATGTTGCGTTGAACCTCTCAGTAAGTCCATTGGTCCTGGGATGGTACCCTGAAGTAGACTTATGCTGGGATCTAAAAATTGCTGATACCTCATTAATCATTTCGTTCCTATACTCGGTTCCTTTATCGCTGAGTATCTCCCGTGGGCTCCCTTCCTTTAGCATCACTTCAAAGACAAGAGTTTTTGCTGCTTCCAGCGCTGTGCATGCTGGTGCTGCTCTAGCGATGACTGCACGCGACAAATAATCAGTTATGACAAAAACATGCTTGTTTCCATTGTTTGAAAGTGGAAAGCTTCCTAACGTGTCTATACCAATCCTCTCGAACGGTTTCGAAATTGTAGACCAAGGTTGTAGTAAACCTTTTTGTGGAGTGGTCATTGACTTGCTACCCGCGCAATGTGGACAAGAGAGTACGTAATTCCTTACGTCCCTATATATCCTCGGCCAAAAGAATCTTACTCTAATCCTTTTCCACGTCTTGTTTAGGCCGAGATGAGAACCTATGAGTCCGTCATGCATTTCTTCTAACACTTGCTTACGTAAATGCTGCGGTACTACTAAAAGGTTTCCTTCCGTATCCAGAGAATTGTAATTTTTCTTTCTGAATAAAGTATTATCCCGAATAACGAACTGTTTTAAAGGACGTTTCCGGTTTCTCGGAAGTTGCTCAATCTTTTCCATTGCGGTGATGATTTCCAAAATTTTCTCGTCCTTACGCTGTTCAACAGGTAAGTTGAGTTTTTCGAGAAGTAATGAGGGAATAATTTCTGTTTCTTCCTTACCACTCTCTTCTTGGATTCGGCTAAGAGCATCTGCATCCGTGTGCTTCTTGCCTGACTTGTGCATCACATCGTAGTCGTAGTCCACCAGTTGTAAACTCCACCTGGCCAATCGTCCGTTGGGATTTTTCACGCTTTTCAACCATTGTAAAGCTGAATGGTCTGTCACGATGGTGAATTTCTTACCGTAAAGATATGGTCTAAACTTGTTAATGCCGAATATTATGGCTAAACATTCTCTTTCGGTGGCATTATAATTTTGTTCCGCTGTACTTAACAACCGACTGGCGTAACAAATCACATGTTCATGTTTGTTAATACGTTGCTTCAGAATTGCACCTAATCCATAAGCGCTTGCGTCCGTAGACACAATAAATGGCTCTGCGAAATTTGGATGTGCCAATACTGGTACCGTAACTAAAGCTGTTCGTAAGGCCTTAAAAGCTGTTTCCTGAGGTGGTCCCCAATCAAAAATTTCATCTTTGCGAGTTAAGTTGGCTAAGGGTTTAGACACGTCCACAAATCCTGGAATAAACTTTCGATAATACGAACACAAACCCAAAAATCCTCTCAACTGCTTCAAATTTGTTGGTCTTGGAAACTTAGCAACTGACTCTAAGTTCCGTGGGTCGGGTGACACTCCGTCAGAATCAACAATATGGCCTAAATATTTGATGGTATTTGTTCCAAATGTACATTTGCTTAATTTAACCTTTAAGTTAGCCAAACGCAGCTTGCTGAAGACAGCATCGAGATCCTGCAGGTGTTGGTCAAATGTCTTCGAAAAGATTATAAGGTCATCAATATAAGCAATACAAACCTTACCCAGAAGATTACCCAACACTTTATTCATCAATTTTTGAAACGCGGCTGGGCTATTACATAACCCCATGCCGAGAACGTTGAACTCATAATGTCCGCTTGAAGTGGTAAACGCTGTTTTTTCCCGATCTTGTTCATCTATTTCGACTTGGTAGTATCCTTGGATAAGATCCATCATCGAAAAAAACTGGGCCCCTGCCAGTTGATCTAAGGTGTCATCAATCCTTGGCAGCGGGTACACCATCTTTTTTGTTATTGCGTTCAACCTCCTCCAATCGACACAAAATCTCCATTTACCGTCTCTTTTCTTGATGAGAAGTACCGGCGCACTCCATGGGCTTTCGGATTCCCTAATGACTCCCATTTCTAATAGTTTACGGGTCTCTTCTGCCTCTACTTCTTTTTCCGTGATTGACCGTCTATAAGGCTGCAAATGTATTGGATCATGGTCCCCGTATCCATTCTGTGTTTAAATGTTGTTACTCTACCTAAATCTTTATCTGTGGCTGCAAATCTATCTATATTCTTTTGAAGTAACTGCTTCATCTGTTCCTGTTGGCTTTTGTTCATCTTATCCTTAGCAATCGAGGCGTCAAAGTCAAAGCAATGCACTTGTTTTTCATCTGACAACTCAACCGCTTTGGTTGAGGAGTCAAGGCAATGCACTTGCTTTTCATCCAACAACCCGATCTCAATAATATAATACGCCTTACCAATTGCAGATTTCTCCTTAAGAAAGATTGATTTGTTTGTTGGATTTGCCACACGCAGAACTCCTTTGCCATACTCGAAATTTGTTAATGTTTTACAACAAAGAATTCCAAACCTATCTATCACGTTCCCTAAAGGTTCCATAAACATCTCTGTTGTTAAAGGTGTACTTAAATAAACTGGTATAACACATTCATGCATTGGTGGAATTGAAATGTTCTTCATTACTCTGGCGACATAACTCTGGTCCGCAAATGTCTTGTTCATGGGAAATACTGCTTCTTCTACTCCACTATCGTTGTTCCGGCCCACAAAGATTTTTTGTAAATCATAATTGACGACTGTTCTTGTTGACCTCATAAATGGATCCCCCAATAAAAGCTGGTGATTAAATCCTAGTACTATCAATACTTCAACTTTGTAATTTAATTTACCAATTGCAATATTAATTTTAGTTTTGCCCACTGGGACTATCAATTCCTTTCCTATCCCTCGTAGCCTAATGTTAGGGCTCGGTGGATAATTCAACTGAAGGGCGGCTGCCACTTCTTCACTTAAAAGGTTTCGTTTAGCTCCAGTGTCCATTACAGCTTTTATTTCCAAATTATTCACAATTACTGGGATTTCCAACAATGATTCCGATACCTTGGCGTCAATTATAATTATCTTACTATTCTTCTTTTGTTTTTTCCTTTTCTTTGGGTGGCAACAATTTCTCTGTGGCCGTTCAACTAGTTTCCCGTCTGTTGTTGAACATCATACTTCTTCGGACCAGGATTCGGGTTTCCACCTGGATTTTCGCCTTTCTTCCACTTTTTATTCCACCTCCGGTTGTTACTTCCACCTCTGTCTTGTTGTTGTTGTTGTTGTCTGGGCGGATTGTAAAACTCACAACTGAAATGATGATAATGAATTGTTCCACTGAATAAACACTCAGTCATTTTGGCTCAGAGGAATTCCTACTGCTTCACTCATTTATTCATTCATTCGAGCAGACTAAATTCCGGAACTCCGTTGTCCGGGTTACATCAATTGTTGTCAAAAACCAATTAACCATTATTGCAATCAACAATATCTCGAGTCACACATTATTTACATAATCAATTTAAAGGTAATCATTGCAAAACACTGCATTCTTCCCCAGTTACAAACTTGTTTGTAATTCTAAACATTTCAATTTTTTTGTGTTTCTTTAGCGCTAATAAATATTGTAATTTCAAATAACTTAAATCAATCCGTGGTTCTGCTTATTGCTTGTTCTTGTCGGCCATTCTGCGTAGCAACAGCCGCGTCCGGTCAGCATCTTCTTTGCTGTAAAGCTGGGTTGGTTCAGCATTGGTTTTCCTTGTGGTTGCACCAGTACGAGGCGCATCTCTCGCTGGGAGATTCGTCACTGTACTTGGGCCAGGCTGGTCTAGGTCCGCCACAGGCTCTAAACGGACCATTTCCGCCACTTTCAGCCCTCTTTTTGGCGGTCTGGCCGGCGGCAAATTGTGGTAATTTGGCATCACCGTGTCACTCTCCTCATCCTCCTCCCCCGACGACAGCTCTCTATAGTTCACGTCCACATTCCTCGTCGCACGCGTGCGCACTCTCTGAGGTGGGTCGTGAACAGCTTGGCATGGTACATCTGCCTGCTGCTCGTCGACTGCTGTCTGTGGGGTCACCAGGGCTTGTGGCGTCGTGGCATCGGGTATTGGGGCCTGTCCTCCTGCTAACGCAACCGGCGTTGCTGGTGGTGACGGCACAGGTGCTAGCGTCACCCCCTGGGGAATTACGACCATCGGTGTCATCCCCGCTTGTGGAGCCGTCTGGGTCGGAGCCGCCATGACCTGTGGTATCGTCACTTGGGTGTTTGGCGCTTGGGACATCCCCCCTGGAGTCGTAACCGTCGTCGGGACCAACTGCTGTCCCTGGCGTCGCCGATTCGAATACCGAGCCGGTGGCTGGGTCTCCGAACTTGGTTCGTCTGGTGGCTCCAACTCTGCAACTTTCTCTACGGGAGCTGCGGTATTCTCTCTCCTTGTGATGAGGTGGTTCACGTGTCGCACCATCGTACGGCCCGACTCTGCATCTTTCAGCGCATAAACCAACTCGCCCCGACGTTCCGTCACGGTTCCTGCTTTCCACGGCGGCTTGGTCGCTGGAAACGACCGAAACCAAACCAAATCGCCAACCAAAAATGACCTGAAACGAAAATTAGTTTTGCCGCGCATTGTGCCTAATCTGGGGCGCACTAAATCGATGTGTGTGAACAGCTGCCTCCCCAGAAAGTTCATGGCGGGTGTCTCGTTGTTCCTACTCTTGAAATTTGCGTGTTGAAACAGTATCAACCGCAAGAGTCTCAGTTCCAGGTCTCCTTGGGTAAATTTCACCAGTTTATCTTTGACCCACCGTACAGCCTGCTCCGCTGTGCCATTAGATTGTGGATGGTACGGCGGGGAAAAGATGTGTTCGATACCATTTTTTGCCAAAAATGATGCGAACTCTCTGGAACTGAACTGGGGGCCATTGTCACTGACTAACAGGTGTGGCAACCCAAAAGAGCTAAAAATACGTCGCAACACCAAAATTGTCGATGCCGACGTTGCCACTGTCACCACTCGCGCCTCCACCCACCCAGAAAACGCGTCTACTACCACCAGCACCATCTTTTTCTGAATGGGCCCGGCGTAATCAATATGAATGCGCGCCCACGGTTCCTCCGCGCGCGGCCACGAAATAGGAATTGCCCTCGCTGGCAGGGCTCTATTCTGAGCGCAAACCGCACAGGCTTGCACAAAAGTCACAATTTGCGGTGTCATGGCTGGCCACCAAACCACACTCCGGGCCCTCTTCTTCATAGTCACAATTCCGGGGTGACCCTCGTGAAGTAGTCGAAGCATCTTCTGTCGTAAAGTTAACGGCATCACCACCCGGTCGCCCCACATCAGCACGCCAGCCACAACGTTAAATTCGTCGAACTTCACCCAAAAGTCCCTCAGATGTTTAATCAAATGGGGATTCCCTGCACGAACCGCTGCCACCACCATTGCCAATTCAGCATCACCGCTGGTAGCCACTGCCACATCGGCTGCCAACAGAAGCTCCTCTCTCTCCAACTCTATCAGGAACAGTGGCCACTCTTCCACTTCCTCGCGCGGCTGGCCGACAGGAAATCTGCTAAGGACATCCGCGTTTTGGTTTTGCTCTCCCTTTCTATACACCAGGCTGTAATCATAAGCAGCTAACAGCAGTGCCCAGCGCAACATTCTAGGGCTAATCACGAGCGGAATTGGGCGGTCCGGGCCTAAAATGCCCAACAAGGGTTTATGGTCCGTGAAAATCGTGAAATGGCGGCCCATTAAATAGACATGGAATTTTTTTATGGCGAACACGACCGCCAACGCCTCCTTATCTATTTGGGCGTAGTTGACTTCCGCTTTAGTCAACAAGCGAGAAGCGTAGGCGACCGGCATCTCGCATTCTCGCTGCCCCACATGGGCCAAAACTGCCCCTACGCCATAAGGCGAAGCGTCGGTCGCGATCGTCAAAGGTCGCACCAAATCATAAAAGGTGAGTACTGGGGCTCTTGTCAGCGCTTGTTTGATTTTGTCAAAAGCCCCCTGCCTGCGCTGATTCCAGGTCCACACAGCGTCCGTACACAACAACTCATAAAGTGGCGCCGCGTGGTCCGCCAATTTGGCCACAAACACGGCGTAAAAGGCCACCATGCCGAGGAAAGTGCGCAATTGTTTTACGTCCTGCGGTGGGGGAATTGCCACCACCGCCTCAATCTTTGATGTTATGGGTTCCACACCACGCTCACTAACTGTAAAACCCAAAAAGTCCACTCTCTGCTTGCAAAACTCGCATTTCTCCAGGGCAAGACGTAAACCCTTGCTAGCCAACCGTTTAAACACTTCTTCTAGCACCTCAAAGTGCTCCTCAAGCGTCCAAGTAGCGACAAGTATGTCGTCCAAATAAATGAATATGTGCACAACCCCATCTAAAACTAACACAATAATCCGCTGGAACTTCCCAGCGGATGGCATCGTTCCGAAAGGCAAACGAGTGACCGCCATCACCCCCTTATCAGTGCTGACCGCCGCTATCTCCGCTGACCGGGCAGATAAGGGTATTTGCTGGTAAGCGTGTCGCATGTCCAACACACTAAAAAATCTGGCTCTCCCAATTGAGGCTAACAAATCTGAAATCTTAGGTAAGGGGTAAGGGTCAGGCTGGAGGCTGGGGTTCACTGTCGAGCGATAATCGCCGCAGAGCCGGACACTCCCGTCCTTCTTCACCACTGTCACCAACGGTGTGGCCCACTCTGTGAAGGGGACAGGCTGGAAAACCCCCTCTGCCACAAGGCGGTCAATCTCTTTTGCCACCGCTGGTCTAAGGGGCAAAGGGACGGGCCTGGGTCGGAAAAATTTGGGTACGGCGTCAGGTCGCAACACGAGCTCCACCGGCTTGCCCGTGTACGTGCCGAGGCCCTTGCGAAATACGCCCTCGTCCGCAAATCGTGGATACCATTGAATTGTTCCACTGAATAAACACTCAGTCATTTTGGCTCAGAGGAATTCCTACTGCTTCACTCATTTATTCATTCATTCGAGCAGACTAAATTCCGGAACTCCGTTGTCCGGGTTACATCAATTGTCGTCAAAAACCAATTAACCATTATTGCAATCAACAATATCTCGAGTCACACATTATTTACATAATCAATTTAAAGGTAATCATTGCAAAACACTGCAGATAACATCCGGTTATTAGAATTGTTACTATTGTTAGCATTATAATTATTATAATTGGGATTAAAGCTTTGCCTTCCGCCTCTGCTTCTATTACCGTACTGTCCTCTCATTGGCTTATACCACCTATCTTGTATCAAAATAGGCTCATCATCTATCGAATCCTCAGTCTCACTAGCCAATAATCGCTGTTTTAAATCAGCAATTTCAGCTAAGAGTTCAGTGTGGGTTGCTTGGCTCCCCACAGCTCCACTCAGTTTACCTGCCGTCACTGGGATCACCTTTTCGTCCACGACTTTTTTAAACGCGGCGAGTAATAAATCTGCTGGATCCTTTATTTGATGGCTTTCAAACAACTTAATTCTTTCTTCCATATCTGCCAAATTCTTAGGAAATACAGTAATTAACATCTGTTGCATCGCGGGCTTCAATCCTTGAAAAATGTAATTAATCTTCAAAATCTCTGGTAATTCTGGTCGCGCAAATGCACATTCGGCCAAGACTTTCTTCATAAAAGCATCAGCTTTACCATCCGTATGTTTCATAAAATGAAGAGTGTTCAATACATTTTCCTGGCTTTTCCTGAACTTTGTTTCGATTTGTGGCTTCCATTCTGTCCATGTCCAGGTTGGATTCTTTTTATATTGTTCCACAAACCAAGCCAGGCCATCAGTTTTGAGAGCTAACGCTAATTGTTTCACTCGCTCATCATCTGATGCAATTGTGGCTTCATAAGCCACTAGCCATTGGTCGATGTTACCTTTCTCCGTATCATAACAAACAACTTCACGCTTTTGTACCAAAATACCCTTGAGAAGATCAGTTAATACTGTTGTTGGGTCCGCCATCTTGGATACAGTTCCTTTTGGTGGCGATCCTACTAATTTAATTTTTATTGGTGTTATTAATTGATATCCTGATTGTGACGCCTTTAGTTGTGCAAGTTTCAATGGGGTTGAGAAATCAAGTTCGTGATCCGATGAAGAATCCCGTTCGTGATCCTCTTCCTTTATTTCCGGCTCAGCCTGCAAAGATCTGCTACTTTTCCTTTGTGTAACCTTGGAATCATCTACTAGCTTTGCTAATTCTTGGTTCTGTAAGTCCAGTAGATTATCCACTTGTGCCTGCGAAAGTTTAACTGGCTTATCCACTGTTAAGCCTTTCAATTTACTACTTTTACGCACACACTCTCAACAACACTTCCTGAACCCTGAAAATAGACTCATGCACAATTATTTATCACAATCAATCACCAAATTCAACATAAGTTTTAACAAAATCAAAATACTAAATTATTTTCTGAAAAATAATCAAAATTAATCATCAAAATCAATATAAACTTCTACATAAACCAAAAAGAAAACATTTCCTGAAATCAAATCATTATTAACTTTTCCACTATTAAATAAACATTCAATATTCACAACTCTTAACCTCCAAAACAACCTCATTTTAGTATATTAATTTCAACTTAGATAAACAACTTTAACAATTTAAAATGTGAAACTTTCTTAATAATCTAATTAACTATTCAACATCAATTGACCTCCAAAAAAAATTCTCACAATGAGTCACCTTTCCAATCTCACCACTTATTCAAATGAGTATGCAGCTTTTTCAAAATTTTATATGATTTTATTCTACTTCTACTGAATTTTAATGCAATTTTGTACGAATTTTAACTGGATCTTCTAATTTTTAGCAAATAACTGGCCAATTTCACTTCACTTTTTACTAATTTTCACTACTTTCAGCCAATTAATGGGTTTCAAAATAGAAAGACCGCAACCTCCACCACTTTGTTACGTGGCCAACACACCACTGTTTGACCACGTTTATAACTTTGTAAATACTACTGAGCTAATTGCATTCAGACTAAGCTAAACTAGGTTAATTACGCTGCAAGTGAGATAGAAATGATGGGGACTCATTGGATAATCAAATAACACAGTTTCTTTATTAAAGTATAAAATAAACACTGTCTAGGCCCAGAGTAATAATACATTAATTGATAACCTAAAACTAAATAATAAATGATAATGTAAACCTAAACAATATCTGAAAAAGCATGATTAATAAATGTATTCAAAACCAGAGTTCGGATGCCGTATCCTTCACGGATCGACAAGCCAAGAGAACTGAGCTCCTCAGCTCCCGTTAACTCTTAAATAACTTCAGATCGTTCTATTATCGTTAACTGGGGTTAATCGTCGCTCTTCCGCTTATTGCGAACTCTAGCGAGAGTTTTGTGAATTTAAACAGAGCTTTATACTTACGGAGGCGTGTGGGTGACAGCCGGCAAACGGCGTGTCGTCCACCGCGTAACAGTATACATAGACCAGAAAAAGCTATCTCGTTGTGATTATGATAAAAACAGACCAACTCTATATGTAATTTCATTGCTGAAACTGGTATTTTCCGAAGAAGAATTACAAAATTCAGTTCTTTCAAAAAGATGTAAAGCTTGGAAATCGAGTACACTAAATAATTCCAACCAACAATTATCTGTTTTAGATGAAAACAAATTAAACGTTATTATCGGTAAGTAACTATAATCTTTGTTATCAAAAAAAAATTAATATATACGATTACAGAATACACATTACAAGTTTGCACTGCAATATCGGCATCGTCAGTACAACAACTCAGAAAATCACTCGCCTCTTATATGAGCAAACTACAGAATCAAGGTGCAAAAGCAAGAGTTGCCAAAACTCGAATACGCCCCAACAAGCATATTTAAATCTGAAGAATCATAGTGTTTCTTGGAGATAATCTCACCCTCTACCACACTTGAACAGGGAACAACAATTACAGGGGAATATATTATAGGTCCTTCTGTTTGCTGTTTTGAGTTTATCTTTCAAGTGACATAAAAATCAATCTGGATTCGATAACATCAGCTTGTTCACATCTCATGAATATAATATGTAATCAATTGTCTTGCCTCAACTAAGACATTGAAAAAATAATTCAATATACTTGTTGTAAAATCGTTTTAATAGATAGCAGTTATAACACCCTGCTTGTTTCATATATTTAAAGTATAATAACCAATAATTAACTTTGTATAATCAATAAAAAAATAAACAATTGAAAAAAAACATGTTTTTATATGTAAATAAGTACTACTGCGTTTACATACACATTTCGAATGAGGTGAAATATTATTCCATGGACACAACTGAGATGACAAGGATTAGTCGAGGAATGTGAATAATTTCTAGCAGAAAGTTGTTTAACCCTCCCCACACCAACCTAGGGTCAATTTTTAACTTCCAAAATGTTTTTATTTTTTTTCTAAAAAAATATTGGGATTTTCATTTTGAAATTTCATGTATTTTCATTTAACATCATAACAACAATAAAAAAAATAATAGATTTAAAAATCACAAATTTCTTTTTAACAAAATTCCTTTGTTTACTCACTACTTTTGAATGCAATGTCAATTATTTTTGTCGCTCTTTTCGACAAATACCGAATTGCTTAATTTTTTTCAGAAACATGAAATACTCAGAGAATAAAATATAAAATATAAAAAATGACCAGGGTTGGGTGAGTAAGGGATTATTTTTAGGTTGGGACTACGAGGATTAATCCAAGTGGCATTTCTTGACATTGGTTGTTACTGCTGCCATGTCAACATAATCCATAATATTTATAGTGTTTCCCCCTCGTTTGTATGACTTAGACGCTGTCGCGCTCAACTCGGTCTGTCGCTGATACGTGGTATGAGTCACTCTCTAATCTCGCAATACCGCTTTGCTCAAGCGGTTACCCAAATAATGTGAAACGGCAAACAATGTAAAATGGTAAATATAATAAATGTATTTATTATACGGGAATGTAAAGGTAAAAGGTATAAAATATGTAAAGGAATAAGGGTAAAAGGTAAGGTGTGTGAAGTTGGCGGGAAACTGGTCGAGGTCGTCCTTTGTTGGCGCTCTGGATCCAAGATGGCGTCCGCGTGGCAACGTGGTGTCGTCTTGGGCCGGCGTGGCAATGAAGGGCGTCCTCGTCTCACGTTTCTCGTTCGGTCCTTCGGGCTCACGCTGGTCGGGCGCGAGTGAATGCCTGAAAGGTCTTACTTCTGGTCTGTTGTCTAGGTTTAGGGTTTTTTGTAGGTGTCCGGCGATCACACAGCGGCGGACGCTTGGTGGTTCCCGGCGATACACACAGCGGCGGGAACGCTCGTCGTGGTTACTGCAATTTAGGCTTGTGCGACCGTTTGTCTGCACAACTCGCTAAATTGGAGTAGGTTTACTATTTCTAGCTGGCTTGCTAAAATAGTGTGGTAATCTTGTTTCGCAGGTTACTCTGCGGAGGTTAACACAAATCAATCGTACTCACGTTGAAAGTCCCTTGTCCTAGGTCACTCCTGAAGTCTTTGTACTTAGGCTTGATCGTTTTAGGACGTTTGGCTTTTACGTGTATCTTGGTTGATTTTTGTGTTGGTTCTGCCCGCTCAGTGCAAGGCGAATTCCTTTGCACAAAGCGGGGGGTGACAGGTGACTAAAGCCACCCAATAGTGGAGAAGACGAATCTCCCCCACTCCCCCAGGGCAGACGCCCGTCCATTGACTGGAAGTCAATGCTCTGAGGGAAGGGAGGCGCGCGTGCGACTCCCCCTTTTTACCCGTATGTAGGCCACGAGAGAAACTCTTCGTGCCCCACCCCAGTCGGGTCACCACACGTCCCCCTCCCAGCTCTGACCGCTGGTGTCTGGAGCGATCAATCCTTCTTGCTGGGACCCGACGCTGGATCCATCACCTGGGCGAAACTCACTCCAGGGACGGGCGGCTCAGCGCCGGGCGGCACAACGCCGGGCGGCAAAACCAGATCTCCAACCAAGGCTGAAGTCTGGTCGCGGGGGTCCTCGTGCTCGGAAATAAAGCACAATTCGTGGCCGCCGGCTGGCTCGTACGGGGCACGTCTCCTCTCATGCAGCCAAACCCGCGGAATGAACGCCGAAAACCCGGAATTGGTGTGCCGGATCGCGTTCGCCTCCGCGGCCGTTGGAGGCGCACGGTGGGCCCTCAGCAAACGCTGATGGAGGATCAAATCGGTGGTCTGGCGCACCTGGTTGTGTAGCCAAACGAATACCGATTTCCCCTTATCTCTCTGCGCGAGGATGAATTTGCGCGTCGCCGTCGTCATCGACAGCTGAGAGAACTCGTCACACAACTTCTCATAATAGTTCGTCTGAGGCTTCGCCGCTTTCGCTGGCTTGGCGCTCTTCGGAACTACCGCTTGCTGGACAGTCTCTTCCCGCGCTTCTTGGGCTGCGGGAGGCGTCAGGCTCTGGCGAGCGGCGGACATCGTTGGTGGCGTCCGACATAACAAGCGTCTGGGCTTACCCGCCGCATTCGATAGGACGGGTGTCTGTGGTGCCGCCGCTGGTGGCATCGGTGGCGGCGGCGGAGGTGGAGTCGGGGCTCCACGTGAAGCAGTCGAAGAGGCGGCGTCGCTCTCCATCGGCTCCTCACTCGTGACCATCATTGCGTGTGGCTGCGCTGACGGTGTTGACTCCCACGTGGTAACAGCGTGGCGGAAGGCCATGCTCCGCAACTTATACCCCTCCCACTCGGGGTTCACCACGTCCCGGGTCAGCTCGAAACGAGTCATCGCCGGGTTGGGGAGAATGGCGCTCCATTCCCCAACGAGTGCGCGAGGTATCTGCACACCCTCTCTGTCTACTACGGACCAACAGGCCATCGCCTGTCGTCCGACCCCAAAGAGCGAGGGGGTCAATAACTGGACCATGATTTTTGTCAAAGCCAGCTGTAGACTGCGCCGATTTACAGGGTTGCTGCGATCAGGGTCTGCAGCGAACGCACGCGAGTGGTGCCGCATCATCGAAATCCCCCACTCGATGAAATGGCGCTGAGTGACGTCGGCGCCCTGCAGAGCAGCGGCGGCGGCCCTCGGGTCCTCCATCACAAATGCGAAGGCCAAGAGCTCTTCGATCGATGGATTGGCTGCTTCTCGAGCCAGCCGTGCGTTTTCGTCACGCTGTTCATACCACATCGCGGTGCGGTCGTGTCTTGCCTTGCTCGGGTAATATTCTCCGAATCGGGCGTTATGACATTCCCGCGCAATGCTCTGGTGCACGGGTAACATTACCGAGTTGTCGACGGCCAAGTCCGGCGTAGTGCTCGAACCCGGCATCGGCGGCGGCGGCGGCGGCTGCGTCGGCGGCGGCAGCGTCAATGACTGCTGTGCCGGCAACGGTTGCGACGTCGATGACTGCGTCGGCAACAGCAACGTCGAAGACTGTTGTGCTGGCGGCGGCAGCGTCGATTGCGCCTCAGTCGTCGTGACTTGAGGCGCCGGGGCGGGCGTGACGGTGCTCGTCGGCGGAACGACGGCCGTGGGTCGCGAATTCACATATTCGCTTAACCACCGTGCCACTTCGTGTGGAATCACGGTACCATCCTCGACGATGCCCATCTTGCGGGCGAACTGCATCGCGGGGTCGAAACGCGACAATTTCTTGCGTTTCATCTGAGTGATGATCTCGCGAAGGTCCCGCGTGTCTGGCGCTAGGACGCGACGCTCCCCGGAAGATCTGCCACTCGACTTCGATCGTGCTTCTCTCGCCCCCTTCGCTTCTATTGCTTTGAGAGCGTGATCGGGAAGGGGAATTCCCCGCGCCTCGCAGCGAGCGAAATACCGCTCTTTGCGGTCTCGTTTCCGCTGCTCACGGTGAGTCAGCGGATGTCTGCCGACACGGGGACGAGAGACTCGCTCTTCGTCGCCCGAAATCCAAACTTCTCGGGTCTCCTTACCGTCTTTCATCTGACGGTTGACAAACACCCTTGGTCTGGTGTAATTCGCGGAGTCGCGCGGTGGCTGCGCCGACGTTCCCGCTCCATCGTTTACGGTCGAGTGCCTTTCGACGCACTGTTTCTTCGACCGGCCCGGGGAGCGCGATTCGCTGCCCCCGGTTCCCTTGGAGCGCTTGCGCTTCCTTGGGAAATTATATTTGGGGCCGAGAATTCCCAAATAGTGGAGTTGCCACATTTCAGCTTGTGACGTGAGAATCCCCATTCTCGGTCGCCACTGTGGCGTAACTTCCCCCTGCCGAATCTGCTCGCACCACAGGTGTATATCGGCGGAGCTCATCCCGTCGTCTTGCAGAATCCGCTCTGCAACCGCCGGCGCAGTGTCGATTAGCTGCTGGCGGTAGTGTTGATACACTTCTTCGCGGGCCTCCTCGGTCTCGGCCGCTTGCCACGCGAACAACACATGCTCCTCCGCCGGCCTGCCGGAGTATTGGCTCGACAGGGCCGGGTGGAAGATTGGTGACTTCGGGTCATCGATGCGAGCGAGCTCTGCAGCGACGACGTTTCGCACCGACTCCGGGAACGCGTCCAGGAGTGTGCAGTCTCGTACCCAACGTCGGGCGATGCATCGGGAATGTAGTATTCGCAGGCGCCAAGGGTCGGCGTCTTCGCCGAAACATCGTCGGTAAAAATCGGGCAGCGCGCCTCGAAATATCCCGCCACGAGCGATGCAAGCGGGGTCTAATGGTCCCCATGTCTTACGTAATGCCATCTGGAAGGATGGAGAAATAAACAGTTAATAAAAAGTTACTATTAAATACGTAGATAAATGGTTGGTCTCGAGGGACGTTGCTGATACGTGCAGCCGTCCGTCGAGACCGATTCCTGTCTATCGGTGCAAACGTAGGACGAATTGTCCCTCGTCGGATAGAAAAAGAGAAGTCATCACGTAAAAAATCTGTCTCATGTCCAAAACGCACAGCGAGACGGAATCGAGCCCTTAATCCGGATTTTTTATCATCAGATTTTACTTCAAATTAATTCTAACATTAATTAGAACATTACTAATAATTAAATTAATAATTATCAGTCATTCGTAAAAAGAATTCGTCGGGTGTAAATTATTACTAAAAATGCACAATAAATGCGCTTGTCGAAATTGTATTAAATAAATAAATAAATCTAATAAAGAATTATTCCGAAGTCGGACTTTGTCTAATTTTTTTTTTAAAAAAGTTAAAGTCAAATTAAATTTATCCAACACACCGAAAAATTCATCGTACGAATGTTAAGTTGCATCAATTCGATGTGTCAAATTACTTGTGGAGAAAAATATCCTTTACAGAATATTCTCCCCTTGTCATAAACTTATTTATGGCTCGAGCCCATTGTCTCGCTCGTGACTCATGTCATGAGGAATTTTCGAGACGCGAGGCGACATGAAGTCCACGATCGCATCCCGAAAACAAATTAACAAGGAAAAAAATACGATCGTGTGAGCGATCGCGGTTAATAATCAATTATTCGTTATTTCGAGTGCAACGCACTCATGTCAGGTATTAGTCAACAAAATTTCCTCCTCAGCAGCACGGAAATAATTCTCATGTGCCGATGCCGACTTCTACCTGATCGGGTGGGACTTGGTTTACATCGTGGTCCCAGTTTGCCTCGTCCTCGTGCTCGATGGCAAGCACGTCGTTCTCTTCCTCGTCCATGTCGAGGAGCGCGCGCAAAAAGCTCAATCACGATTGAAAAAGGATGATAAAACTATCTCAAAAACTCGGTAAAAAAGTTAAAAGCGAGGATCACGCACGGGCGAAGCGATCAGCTGTGAAAAGCGGAAGTCCGTGTGAACACGAGGTAATCGCGATGGATTCTGGGTAATATACTCCAGAACCCGGGTGTTTGAGACTAGTGCGCACCTACCCGTGCGCATGTTACGCTACGGGTCTCCTTTGTTTTCACTCCCGTGCGCGATTGCTGCTACGGGGTCTTTTGCACGCGGTATCCGACCCGTGCCGATAATTTTGCTACGGGTCCCGCGCTTCCACGCCATCTTGTGACGTGAATTCGACCGATATCCGCTTTGTTGGACTTAGCGAAATTTTTTCAGAGTCTCGGATTTTGATGGCTAGCGCTGTCGATCGGTCATTTTTTTTTTGTTTTTCAGCGTCGCCATCGACTCGTAACGTTTTCTACTCCTTTCCTACGACCTTTCCGTCTTTTATAAACGGATTACTTCTACGAGGCCGCAGGTGATGAGTCGAGACAGGTACGACGTTTTTTGTTGTTTTTTGTGTCTGTACCTCCTCATGTGTATTTCTTTTTTTATCCGTGTTTTTTGTGTTTGTTTCAGGAGTTTCTCCTGTTTCCCCCCCGACCAAAATTGGATCCGGAACGGATTCAACTATCTCGTTTACCGGAGGTGAAGGGGCGTCGAAATACTCCTCGTTGTCACTTGGCGGTGCTTTTTCCGACTCGCCAGCGAACATATCGACGATTTGGCCGTCAGTTTTAGACTTGACTTGGCCTTTGGCCCACAGTTCTTGCGGGAATTCCGGAATGTACGGAGTTAACTCTCGTACTTGTATCGACTTATGCTCGGTATTGTCCTCGAGCTTACGTAATTTATACGCGTTACCGCCATGCTTGTCGATGATCACATACGGACCATCTCTCTTGTCGGCCAAGCTGGCGGTGATTCCTCTCGCTGCATTTGAGAGGATGTGTGTGTCCTTCCACACTAAATCATTGATCTCGAAATTCACAAATTTTCCACCGCTTTTATCTTGTAAAATGCGGTCGCGCATGTTAAAAATGTGCGCCATCATATGCTTGTATGTGTTTGAAATTGTTTGCTCCAATTTATACACGTACTCATGTGGTTTCTCGGGGTCCACCACATTTACCGACTCTGCCACTCGTGGGTCCCAAGGCACTCGTAGCTCTCGGGCGAAGTTGAGGTAGGCCGGAGAAAAATCTCTCGTCCTCGAGACTGTTGTTCGTATGCTGAACGCGATCTCCCTCAAGTATTCATCCCACCTATTGTGGATGTCCGTGAATATACTTAATGCATATTTGATATCCCTGTTGAGTCGCTCAACGGGATTTGTTCTAGGATTGTAGGTCGAAGTATGTGACGCCACAATCCCGAATTTTTTACAAAACTTACCCCAAATTTTCGAGATAAATTGGGGTCCGTTATCGGATATTATTTTACGAGGAAATCCGTAACGTAACGCCACGTCGTAGATACATTCAACGATTTTCTCTGCTGAAGGTCTAGCGACGGCGTACAACTCGGGCCAACGAGTCGCCACGTCCATTATTACGATAATGTACGCATTTTTATTTCCCGTAACGGGTTTTGGGCCCATCACATCGACACTTAAACAATCAAAAGGCGCGTAAGGCCCTAAGAAAATAGTTTCGAATGGTGATTTACTCCTCGGCTTGCACGCTTGGCATCGCTGACATTGGTGGACAAAAAGAGCAATATCTTTTTTCATCCCTGTCCAGTGAAAAAGCTGTGTAGCACGATAGAGTGTTCTGCTTACTCCCGCATGGCTCGCAAGCGGGTGCCCGTGTAACAACCACAGCACGCGACCGATTAAGGAAGCAGGTATTACTACCTTTACTGCGGTGTCTGATTCACTCAAGTCATCTTGGTGATTTGGGTGATGTTTCACCAAAAGGCCGTCATCCAATAGGTAATCTATGGATTCGTGTGCATAGCGACGCTTCTGCCTTCTGGTTAAGTTGGGCGGATATTTTCCTGTCAGCACGAATCTAGCTCTGTCCTGACATTTTTTGTCTAATTTTTGTTGCATAATTATTTCCTCCCTTGTCGGGGGATTGCTTCGCATTTGCTTGCCGACATGAGCGTGGAAGGCGCTTAGAAGCGGGTCATTTATTCTCCGCTCTAGCTTAAATTCCTTCTTTGCATCTGGGTAATTGTCAGCAGCTGGTTGGTATAACCGCGTCCAGAATCCACAGAATTTTACATCTGCTGGAGACGCGGTAGGAATTTCATTCATTTTCCTTAAATCCCAACGGTGACAACTCGTTGGGCAGTAAATGATGCGGGAATCATCCTCGCCATCATCGTCAGCGTCGATAGGATCTGACACTGGTGCCCTTGATAGAGCGTCAGCCACGACGTTATATTTGCCGGGCTTGTATTGAATGGTCAAGTCGCATGCCATCAGTTCTAACTGCCATCTGGCTAGTCGACCGGCTGGCTCCTTTAATTTCATCAGCCATTGTAACGCTTGATGATCTGTGTGGACTACAAATTTGGTATATTCGAGATAATCTCTGAATTTCCTTATAGCCCACACAACTGCCAAACACTCCAACTCTGTGGCGTTGTAATTTTTTTCAGCGCCTTGGAGTTTGCGACTTATAAACATGCACGGCAGGTCTTGTTCGACTCCGTCGCGCACGTGAGTTTGGAGCAACGCGGCTCCTAACCCAACTCTGCTGGCGTCCGTATGTAATATGAACGGCCGGTTTAAGTCGGGTAGAGGCATTACGCCTGTTGAGTTTTAGTGGAAACTTGTGTGGATTAATTAAAACCGCAGTGGTGTGGAAAAACTCCTTTGCAGGAAAGAAATACACGTGATCTTAAGTGGTTCAAAGCCAAAAGTCAAGTGAGTGTTTATTCTGAAGTCACATGACCGCCTAAGGTATACAGTGCCACCTGTTGGCATGACATACAAATAATACACTGGAACGATCGCAATGCAACGCAATGCGAACGTAAACAATTACATTAATAAGTGTGAGAACAATGGCGCTTGATAATACGATATATACAATTAGGTAAATTACCACAGCAAGCTAACAATCGGCCCCCTCGTATAATCAAACGCTTAGGGCATTGAGATTAATCAAAAATCGATTACAGAATTGTGTTAAGTCGGTTTTGTCGACCGACTTTGTGAATATGTCAGCAAAATTTGATTTAGTTCCCACATGAATTACTTGGAGATTTTCCCTCTTGACAAGTTCGCGTATAAAATGGTATCTTACATCAATATGTTTCGTCTTCCGATTTTCGATGTTCGACTTTGTAAAGTCTACGGAAGAAATGTTATCACACAATACTCGATGATAAAATTTGCTCGCCAAATCAGGAACGATCTCGTTTAACACTCTGACAATCCAGATATAGTCTTTCACAGTTTCTGTGAGAGCCACGTATTCCGCCTCCATGGTCGAGAGTGTTACATTGCGCTGTTTAAATGTTCTCCAATAGATGGGCGCGTTGCCCAACGTGATGAGGGTTCCGCCAACAGAAATCCGATCATCACGATTGTTGGCGTAGTCTGAATCACTGTAGCCAATGACTTCAATTCTGTCGTTAGGGAACAACATCAGTCCGAGGTCTTTTGTTGTCCTTAAATAACTGAGCAGCTCCAACAGTACAATCCAATGGTCCCATCCGGGATTGGACTGGAATTGACTCAAAATGTTGATTGCGTACGTCATATCTGGTCTCGTTCTTGATCCTATGAATGCCAAAGAACCAAGTAGGCTTCGATATGGTATCTTTTCCATGACTTTGAAGTCTTCAATGGTGGTAGGGCATTGTTGCTTCGTAAGAATTGTTGATTTGACCATTGGTTGTGACCTAATCTTCACTGAGTTTAGGTGACTCTCAAATCTCGACAGCACCTTGTTGATGTAACTCCTTTGATGTAAAATCATTAGCTGTTTGTGCGAGTGGAATTCAACTCCCAACAGTTTCTTTGTCCGTCCCAATATTACTAGATCGAAATGCGTCTTAATCATGTTGAGAACATTTATCGCGTCGTCGTGATGTTTGCCGAAAACTACGATGTCATCAACGTACACGATTAAATATGCGACATTCCCGAACTTGTAAACGCAATTGCACCAATCTACGTGTTGTAAACCAAGTTTCAGCAAAGTTTCTTCGAGTTCCAAGCCCCATTCTCTTCCGGACTGATGTAAGCCGTATATTGCCCAAAGTAATTTGCAAACGTAATTCTCTTTGCCCTGGCAAACGAATCCTTTGGGTTGACGCATGTAAACCGTTTTTTGTAGCTTTGCGTATAAATAAGCGCTCTTGACGTCAGCTTGGATGTATGTCCACTTTAACATACAGACGAGTAGCGTAAATAGAAAACGAATAATGGAAAAGTCCACCACAGGCGAAAAGGTTTCTTCGTAAGACTCGCCATAGACTTGAGAAAAACCCTGCGCCACAAGTCTTGCCTTATAACGTGCAATTTCTCCTTTTTCATCCTGTTTAACAGTGTAAACCCACTTGGATCCTACTAATTTAACGTCGGATGGTGGCGGGACCAATTCCCAAACGTCACGTTCGTGCATCACGTCGATTTCGTCGCACATCGCCTGATTCCATTCTTCTTTCTCTGGTAGGCTGGCAATTTGCTCAAAACGCGTCGGTATATAGACTTCGAGATGATTTGCTTCGAAGTCGAGTGTTAACTCATCCACATCATCCAAATCAATATCATCGGTTGTCACATTTGATTCAGCGGGTTTCTTCTTCCTTTTGTCCTCAAAAAGGTGGTCTGGAACACGTAGGTTATGGTCGGCACAGTAGCGCTTCACATCAGGTATTGAGCGCAACTTCGGTTTGTCGTATCCGTCGATTGTGTACTCATAATCCTTGTGTCCAGTTGGTCTTGTTTTCTCAGTCTTTCGCCAGACAAGGTGAGGAATTGTCGGCACCGGATTCACAAGTGCTTGTCCAGGTGGTGGTAAAATGCCTTGCAATTCATCTCCTGCTTCAGCTCCTGGTATATTAGGTTTTGGTCGAAGCTTTTCTTCCGGCAATCTGAACTTTAATTTCAGTTGAGGTAATTCCTCTTCTTGCTTCTTCTTGATTGGTTGCGCCGGAGGTAGCGGTGGCCTTACATCCTCGTCGGAGTAATACTGACGATCGTTGTCGTTATCCAAATTGTCATCCAGATTGTCAATAAAAGTCGTGTATTTGTCAGATAGGCCCAGCACGCCTTCAACTCCGCGCTTGCTTTCAACAAACTTCACGTCACTTGTCTCAATAACTTTGGAGAAATCTGGCAACCAGATTCTGTAGCCCTTTGTAACTCGAGAATAGCCAAGCATAATTCCATGTAATGCTTTGTTGTCGATTTTGCCGTCCCGCACTCTTTTCTGCACAAAGCAGAGACTTCCGAATTTCCTCAAATGTCGGAGTGACGGTTTGCGACCATAATACAGCTCCATCGGCGTCTTCTCCGAGTTAAGTTTAGCTATTCTGTTTCTCAAATAGTTGAACGTCAGGATGGCTTCTCCCCAAAATCTGTGCTCCATTTGTGCGTCGTAAATGAGAGCACGCATTCCGTTCGCCAAAGTCTGGTTAAGTCTCTCAGAAACGCCGTTCTGGGCGGGGGTGTACGCGTTGGTTCGCTCGTGGACGATCCCCTGCTCTTCAAGGTATTCACCGAATTTATTGGAGCAAAACTCCATGCCATTATCCGTTCGAATGGCCAGAATCGATTTTCCCAATAGTCGTTCGATCCTCTTCGCGTGTTTTCGAAATAAATCGAATACTTCATCTTTTCTTTTCATCAAGTAAACGGTAGAATATCGAGAATAGTCGTCTGTGATGGTGAGGAAATACTTATTTCCCGAGAGAGTTTCTGTCGAAAACGCTCCACACACGTCCATGTGCCGGAGTTCCAGTGGTCCTTTTGATCTTATGCCCGGTAATGACTTGTGAGAGATGGCTTTCTTCTTAGCCAAGTCGCAGACATCACACTGCGTTATCGGGACATCCAATAATGGTAAGCCGACCGCGGCATCACTCTTGCTCATGCCTTGCACGCTCGGGAAGTGAATGTGGCCTAATCGTTCGTGCCACAGTCTTGCCTCTTCTGGATTTGATTTAGTTCTCCTCCCATCGGACGATTCTTGTTTCTTCTCCTCGCTCGTATTGGCTTTGTTGTTTTCCTTTTGTTTTAGTTTTTCAAAGTCTGGTTTTTGATCACTGAGTTTGATATAGTAGAGTCTGTCCTTCTTAACTGCCTCCAACAGTTGTCTCTTCCATTGTGGATCGTATATTTTCACCAGACCCGCTCCTATGGCAACTCTGCATCTAGCCTCGTCAATACACGGCCCCGACATCAGATTTCGTCGCAAATCCGGCGCATAGTAGACCTTTTTGAGTGTAATTGGGATTGTGTCGTTCCCAACTAGACACATGATGCAGACGTCCCCGACTCCTTGTATTTTGATAAGAGTTTTCTTATCAGCTTGGCTAATAGTTCCAGTCATTTCCTTGAAATTATGAAATTGATTTCTGTCCTTACAGAAGTGCCCAGTTGCTCCCGTGTCATAAATCCAGCAATTGCTGGCATCGCTGCATTGTAGCATCTCCTGTTGACTCAATTCCGTGAGGAATCCGACATCTAACATGTTGGAATCGAGCTCCTCGACCGTATTTGACTTCATATTACTGTTCGGTGCCAATTGCAATTGAACTGTGCAATCTTTGGCCCAATGTCCGTGTTGATTACACCGGAAACACGGCCCCCGTCCCGTTGACCCGGTCGTGCTCCCTCTGAAATTTCCTCTAGTGTAATTTCCTCTGCCACCTCGATAATTCGATTTGTTGCCTTTTTGTCCCGCATAATTCGCTTTGTTGTTCTGGTTATTCCCCTGTTGTTGTTGGAATTTTTGCGAATTATCATTGTTCTTTGTGTTAGAAGTATTTGGCCCTGTGCTAAAAGCATCAATAATTGGTCCTTGTCCCGAATCGCGTCTTTGTTGTGCGAGTCGGCCTTCCTCGGCGACCAATTCCACTTCTACCTTTTCCAATGTAAAATTTGCGTCTTCCCATCTGTAGATTGACTGGACAATCGACTGGTATTCCTGTGGCAGGTATCTGATTAGTTGAAAAGCCTGATACAAGTCTTCCAACTTGTGTTTCACATCTGCTAACTTTTTCGCCGCATTTCTGATTTTTGCCGCAAAAACTCCAATTGTCTCTGTTGTCGGATCATACTTCAGGTTGAAGAATTCGTCCAAGAGACGTATTATCCGTGCACGTGAGACCGGTTCGAAATTCGCCTTTAGTGTGTCCCACGCCTTTTTCGCGTCCTCTATTCCACTTAACAACTCGTGGTATTGTTCCTCTATGGAATAATATATTAGGCTGAATGCGCGTCCTTTTCTCAGCTTGTAATCAGAACGATCGCGCCACGACGCTCCGGGTGCCAAAGCTTCTTCGGAACCGTCGGTGAAAGCCCAGCAGCCGTGGTGCATCAGCAAAACCTTCATTTGCTGTTTCCATGTGTCGTAATTTGTCCTATTTAGCAATGTGACTTTCCTTTCGAGTTTGTCCGAATCCATTGCGTTTTCCGTCGTAGAAAATAGCACTTTTCACACAAATTACCCCAAAAACACTTTCCGTACTGAATTTTCGCAACGTAGTGCAGTGTTGCGAGGTTAGTTCGCTCTTAGATATTATGTTAGTAAGAATCCTTGCACACAACTAAGCTAATAACATCGTAATATCGAAAATATAACGAAAATATAACGAAAATGTTCGAGAATGATGTCTTCCAGACGTTTCTAGCTGTATTTCTCGTTGTATTTTGCAGCCGGCAATTGTCCTTTCTCGTTGATTCTCGTTTCGTATTAATTCCGCGAATTGTTCACCAATTTGTCCGCAAACTATCCGTTGTTTTCCACCGCCGTTCGTCGACGTTTTCGCTTCACACTTCGCGTGTGGTTGACTGGAACAGTCGCCGTCGTAACCCAGACGTATTTCCAGCGAAAATGTTGTCACGTTAACGACACGTATTGCGCCTCGCAATACGGGAAACAAAAATTCCCAAAACGAAACAAAAACTTGTTTAAATAAAATGTTTATGCTTTCTCGAACCCGTTAGTGTTCCTGCACTGCTTGGCATCCAGTTGTCGCCTCGAAATTCATGAAATCAACGACGAGACACGAGTTGTTTACATCCATCATGGGCGCCGCCATATTGGATTTGGATGAAAAACTTCTCTGCCGACCTTGTGATGACTTCAAAACTTCAAAACTCACTTTGGACGTTTTTCCTTCGATTTATCGGCCCATAACCTTGTTGAGTTTTAGTGGAAACTTGTGTGGATTAATTAAAACCGCAGTGGTGTGGAAAAACTCCTTTGCAGGAAAGAAATACACGTGATCTTAAGTGGTTCAAAGCCAAAAGTCAAGTGAGTGTTTATTCTGAAGTCACATGACCGCCTAAGGTATACAGTGCCACCTGTTGGCATGACATACAAATAATACACTGGAACGATCGCAATGCAACGCAATGCGAACGTAAACAATTACATTAATAAGTGTGAGAACAATGGCGCTTGATAATACGATATATACAATTAGGTAAATTACCACAGCAAGCTAACAACGCCGACTTCCGTCAGCATCCTCTTTATCGCATTAAATGCGATGTTGCACTCATTTGACCATACAAATTCGTTTTCATTCTTCAGGAGGTCGGTAACTGGGGCTGCCACTTCAGCTAGACCCGGTAGCAACCTGCCGAAGAAGTTTATCATTCCCATAAACCGTTGGACACCTTTAACGTCCTCGGGTGGTGGGAAACGATTAATCGCATCAATTTTTTCGGGGCCAATAGCTAAACCATTGACTCCAATGCGATAACCCAGGAAGGCAAGCTCCTTTCTACAGAACTTGCTCTTGCCCAGGTGAACGTGTAACCCAGCTTTTGCCAGCCGGGTGAGCACTTGGTCGATGTGCTCAATGTGCTCTTCGAATGTTTTAGAGGCAATAACTATGTCATCTAGGTATGCCCACACAAACTGATGCAGGATATCACCCAATACGCTTTCGATTAGTCTCTGAAAGGTACTGGGAGCGTTCACTAAACCAAACGGCATGACGTTGAACATCAACCGTCCAATTGGCGAGTAAAATGCTGTCTTTAGTTTATCCTCTGGCCTCATCTCTACTTGCCAGTATCCCTTCGACAGATCCATCGTCGTAACCCAAGAAAAGGGACTAAGCTCTCTCAAAATGGATTCGATCGACGGCATCTGTATGGGATCTATCTCCGTCACCGCGTTTAATGGGCGGTAATCAATGCATAGACGCGGATCCGAGCCCGGGCGCATCACGAGCACAACTCGCGTCGCGTATTCTCCCTGGGCCTCGGAGACAATGCCGCTGTCTAGCATTTCTTGGAACATTTTTTGCACTATTTCACGTTTTTGCGGGTTCATTCCCTTATACGCAACTCGTATAGGTTTATTATCCGTCAATTTAATTTCGTGAATAGCCCTATTCGTTCTGCCCGGTTTTTTCGACAGGATCCCCTCATATCTAAGTAGGACCCTTCGTAGGGCTGCCGCTTCGTTTAATTCTAAAGCGGCGTCGGCGACAAGCGTTTCCACTACATTGTCCCGTTGCAATTCTATTACGAATGCTTTAAAATCGTAGTCTTGAACGAATTTCTTTAGGCCTTTTTCCCACTGTGTCTTGTCGGCCGCTTCTTTGATAAGAGCTGGTGGCACGACAATTGCGGGTCTTTCCTTATCATTTCTGATATAATTCCAAGATTTCGTTATTGGATTTGGTTGTATTTCCATTGACGCCATGAGGTCTAGGCCCAACAGAAAAATTCTGTCGCACGTGGGCAGGACCAGGAAAGGGTGCTGTTCTACCCCTCCGAGCCACTCCATGGTCAATAATATAACTCCTTTTGGACGCGCCATTCCGTTGGCGGTTTTTAGACGTACATTTTTATTAACGCCTTTTATCTTATCGGTGAGACCCAATGATGCTACTATGTCTTCGGAAACGAACGAGCGATCTGCTCCCGAGTCTAATAGTCCCATAATTTTTTCGCGTTCTATTGTCATGGGCAGCATACATAGGCGGCTGGTGTATTCGACCGCCACGTTGCACATGAAAACACGAAATTCTTCTGTGTCTTCGTTGACTACTTGAGGTAATTCTTCAAGCAGTAGGTTCGGTTCTTCCGCCTCAGCCTCAGCGTTTGCGGTAATTACCTGCAAAGCGTTGTTGGCCCTGTCTTGGATCTGGGCGTTAGCTATGTCACTACCCATTTCTTTGACTGGTGGCGGCTTATCGAACCCTTTGTTAAACCCCTTCTTCTTCATGAATGGCGCAGACGGTCGAGAAGTTATTTCTTCGCCGCCTGCGCTGACTCGTTTTTTGACTCGTTTTTTGCCATGGCGAGTTTAATCTCTGCCATCTGCTTCATTATTGCGTCAAACTTAGCGTCTTCTTTCGCTGTTCTTGGGCACTCATTGGAATAGTGACCCGGTTGGTTACACTTAAAACAACGAATATTTGATTTGTCTCTTGGGGCTTCAATCGATTTCTTTTTTTCAGGGTCTACTTTCGATGGTGGCGTGTAATTTTTTCGAAAATACTTCGGAATTCGGCCGGCATTTGGTTTTAACCTGGCGCGAAATTCTTCTACCGCTCTATCTCGATGGATGAGATGTACTAGCGGTCCTTCTTCATCGCAACCCGTTGATAGAGTGTCGCGATAACTTCGTATTTCTTCGTCCGTCGAATAATCATCTTTTTCTTCTTTTTCGTCTGATTTTCCGACATTTTGTTCGGTTTCCTCCCCCTCCTTGACCTCCTCCAGTGTCGCTTGCATGGCTGACGCTGTCGGTGTCTTTTTAGGGGCGGCCAAAGGGTTGGAAGGCAGCGTGGATGTCAGTTTGTTTTTTATTTGTAAACCAACGCTAGCTTCTGCCAGCTCCATTATACTGCTAAGATATTCAGTAGGGCGCATAATTTTATCTGTCGCCCCATATCTTTCCGCACTCAACTTGAGACGGTTAGCGGTTGCTGCTTTCTCCGCTTCTGGTAAAGCGGAATAATACCTCTTCTCGATATCTATCGTGTTCTCGAACAGGAAGGCGCTCATCTCCTCGTAGCTGCCTCCTGTCGGTGCCCTTTCTTCAAGTAGCACCCGTTGCGAGTACTCCGACAAACCGCCGAGAAAGAAAAGGTTGAATCCCGTGGCATGAAATTCCATCGGGGCCTTTTCGAACAACAATCTGGCGCGAATGTCGTAATCCATTATGGTTTCACCAGGCATCTGGCGAAGACCTCGCATCTTTCGGCTCACCTCCTCGGGTGTCTCGCCGTAGCGCAGGTCGAATCTCATTAAAAAGTCGTCCCAATTGACGCCTTTCAATCCTTGGTACCACTCACGTGCCGAGCCTGTCATTAGCTCGACAATACCGTGGGTGAGCATGTCTCCTACGGTGGCTTTAGTGGCAGTCTTAATTCGAATTACTTCGTCAAGGAAGCGATCTCCCGCTTTCCATGACCCGTCGAAACGGTTCTGAATATAAAATTGCCACCTAATATTCCCGGTAACACTCATGGTGTCACGTCGGGAGACAGCGTATTTTTTCTTTACGCGGTCGCCAGTGCTACGATTACGATCGTTTCGTTTGCTCAGATCGATTCCCTCGGCTTTTAACGAGCCAAGCAGGGCTCTTCCAAGCTCTCCCATCGTATACTGCCGACCCGTCGAATCGGTAAACGCGCTTTGTCGGGGAAGGTCCTGAAACTCCTCCCGTCGGTGGTCGCTATTTTCCGATCGACGTCGTTTCTCCCTATCGCGCGGAGAGTTGGATCTCTTCCGGCGATTACTTGATTTATCATTTCGTCTGTCGTCGTTGGACGAGGGGTCGGAGCTGGGGTCGGGAGACGGTGAGCGGCGTGGCGGGTTGCGCCGTGAAGAGTTTGACTCTTTCCGGCCCCTACGACGGTCGTCACGTTCCCTTTCCCTGCGTTCATCGCGTTCTCTTTCCCTTCGTCTCTCTCCAGAACCTCTCTCCGAATCGTGATGACTGGGTGCATTCGACTCCAGTCCATCCGACGACGAATCACTGTTTCCGTAGTGATACTGTTGCTGTCCTCTCTCGCGTTGACGTTCCTCTCGTGACGAGGTGCGGTCTTCGGAATGTTTTCTCGAAGGTCCGTCGTCTTTGAGGATGGGTACCGGCTGTTGCCAGTCGTTACCCCGCGGGTCGTCGCGTTGTCGGCTCGTGTGAGTCTGTTCTTCGTTACGACGCGCGTTGTTCGCATTTATTAATCGGTTGATAGCGTTGTTAGTGTTATCGTCTAACGCCATCATGCGAGGTCGAACGCGTTGTTCGGTCGAGACTTCCCGTTTGCGTGGAGTGACTGGCACTTCCTTTTTTCGCTCGGGTTTGGGGCTGACCTTCGGCGTGCGCTTCGGGTCGCCTTCTACGCTCTCGTCGGACAATTCGGACGAGCTAACTTCTGGCTTGCGAACGGATTTTGGTTTGTCTCGTTGCAGCCTAGTCATGAAAGCTTGTTCAGCTTCTTGTTGAGAACGAAATGCATAACGATGTGCATGTAAGGCTCGATCAACTATTTCCACCTCTTCTGGAGTGGTTGGAACGCGCTGGGATTTGCCGTACTCGAGAGCTCGCGCTTCTCTTTCCGCCAGCTTCCGCTTTCTCTCGCGGATGGCTTGTCGGGCCTCATTCTCGGCATCCGCTTCGAATTGAGCGGAATCTACCATTTGTTGAGCGTATGCATCTTTAACAACGGTGATTTCTGGGGATAACCTGTGCGCTCTTAAAGCTGCACGTACGATTTGTAATGTTTCGTACACAGTTATTTTTCCCGTTGGCAGAGTGTATCGTACACCTTCTGCCTGTGCCAACTGCATCGTGTCAACCAATGTGGCCGAGACGCTGTAAGGCTGGCTCGGAACACGCTCAGTATTTGACGCATTGGACTTGTGTCCTTCGGACCTGACCGAAGCTGGGCGGCTTTGCGTAATTGGCGTGTTTAGTGCCGAATTAGCTGTCGTATTTGAGGCCGTCTTTTGTATCGGAGACGCCGCTTTCGGACTGCCCACCTCGGTGTCGTGCGTTAGACGAGGCGATGGGTTACGGGATAAAACCTCGTTTCCGCTCGTCTCGCCGTCACGGTTAGAACGCGGCAGTTTGGAGTGAGATTGCTCTTCACCCCGCTCTGTCTCGTCCAATCGCGGCCTCGTCTCGGAACGAGACGGGTGCGATGCCTCCGATGCGCTTCTGCGATCGGGTTTAGGCTTGCGCCGTTTTTGCCTCGCTTCGTGCGCTGAGGCTTTGGGTAAGGGACCTCCAGATCGCAAGTGATAGTCGGCGCCTTTACGACTGCCGGCTCTCTTGTTTGCGTCGGAGTCGGAATCCGTTACTCGGATATTGTCTGCCATTTTTGGGTATGAAAATGATCTCAAGTTCTATTCGAGTCGTTTAAATCGATCCCGGACAGGCCCCCACGTGTCGCGCTCAACTCGGTCTGTCGCTGATACGTGGTATGAGTCACTCTCTAATCTCGCAATACCGCTTTGCTCAAGCGGTTACCCAAATAATGTGAAACGGCAAACAATGTAAAATGGTAAATATAATAAATGTATTTATTATACGGGAATGTACAGGTAAAAGGTATAAAATATGTAAAGGAATAAGGGTAAAAGGTAAGGTGTGTGAAGTTGGCGGGAAACTGGTCGAGGTCGTCCTTTGTTGGCGCTCTGGATCCAAGATGGCGTCCGCGTGGCAACGTGGTGTCGTCTTGGGCCGGCGTGGCAATGAATGGCGTCCTCGTCTCACGTTTCTCGTTCGGTCCTTCGGGCTCACGCTGGTCGGGCGCGAGTGAATGCCTGAAAGGTCTTACTTCTGGTCTGTTGTCTAGGTTTAGGGTTTTTTGTAGGTGTCCAGCGATCACACAGCGGCGGACGCTTGGTGGTTCCCGGCGATACACACAGCGGCGGGAACGCTCGTCGTGGTTACTGCAATTTAGGCTTGTGCGACCGTTTGTCTGCACAACTCGCTAAATTGGAGTAGGTTTACTATTTCTAGCTGGCTTGCTAAAATAGTGTGGTAATCTTGTTTCGCAGGTTACTCTGCGGAGGTTAACACAAATCAATCGTACTCACGTTGAAAGTCCCTTGTCCTAGGTCACTCCTGAAGTCTTTGTACTTAGGCTTGATCGTTTTAGGACGTTTGGCTTTTACGTGTATCTTGGTTGATTTTTGTGTTGGTTCTGCCCGCTCAGTGCAAGGCGAATTCCTTTGCACAAAGCGGGGGGTGACAGGTGACTAAAGCCACCCAATAGTGGAGAAGACGAATCTCCCCCACTCCCCCAGGGCAGACGCCCGTCCATTGACTGGAAGTCAATGCTCTGAGGGAAGGGAGGCGCGCGTGCGACTCCCCCTTTTTACCCGTATGTAGGCCACGAGAGAAACTCTTCGTGCCCCACCCCAGTCGGGTCACCACAACGCTGTCATGAAAGGTCGTCCACAAAGCGAAATGTTGGCAAACCCAATCCCTAATGTTTGGCAGTACAGAGTTTTAAGAAGCAATAACTATGTAAGCTCATTAACAAAAAATTCCTTTGGGTAAAGTTTTTAAGTTTACCAAGTTACATAGAAAATCTATGAGTTTTAATGACATGAAGACATGTCGGACAAGGGTCGGATTATCGAAGAATTGGGCTAAGAGTTGTGGTGACCCTGAGCCACTTTTATTCAAATTTAATGTGTTTTATTTAATAAAAAGAGTCACCACGAAAGAAGTTGTATTTACGTTTTATTCTGTAATATTTGTGTTTGGCACACGCCAAACAATTACATAATTTAGGGGGAAAAAACTCCCCTAACACGGTTCACCCCAATATTATGTGGGGTGAAGCGTTAATTAACCGCTTAGCGAGGCAAAATCCATTGTCTCACTAAAATACAACGTCTGCGCAGCATCCGCTGCGCATGTTTGAAGCGTGTCTGGCACACGCCACCCTTCCCATAGCCAACGGTTATGATGTAATAATAACGGCTTTTGGCGCAACAAGATCCTTTGTTGTGCCAAAATTAGTAATCTGCACATATTTCGTGCGCAGATTTCGAGAGTGCATAAAACCCCAAATTTTGGCGGTTTGGCCCACTCTTGACACAACACACCAACAACAAACAACCCACATGATCATCACTGAAGAACTTCAAACAAAAGGATTCCAAGTGCTGACCGGGTTTATACGTTTTGGTGAGTTAAGAGACATTGCTGTTTCCACTGAATAGATTTCGGTGGAACCAGCCACATTTGCGCACAGAATACGAATTTCGGGTAACGCCCGAGAAACTCCGCTCACCCGCCGCCGTCGAGTCGCGTTGACTTGTTCCGTGATTCGCCTCCGTCGATCGAGCAACCCGTCGCCGTCAACCATCGTGAGAAGACAGTGAACCACCTGCGAGCTTTACTCCGGAGTTCACTGTTCATCGCCATCGAACGAGCGAAGGAAATTTGTTCCCTGCTCGTTGTTTGATTATTGTGAGAGCGCCATCGAGTTTTACTCTGGTACTCTCATCGTCGTCGTCAACGGCAAAACTTCTCGTAGAGAATCGTCGCCGATATTCGTAAGCCACCTGCGAGCTTTACTCCGGAGCTTACGAATAGAAAGCAGCAGTTTTCATCGAGAAATAATATTTCTCAGGCGAGTACGTCTCGCCATTTTCCGAGCGCAACAAGCAGCCGTTTGTTGCGCCCCAAATACTCGCGCCCAACGATCAACCGTCGTTGTTGGCGCCTTTTTCCTTTGTTTCAAGTGAGCGTAACCGTTTCACTTGACTCATTTCCCATTCCTCTTCTTTTTCTTCTTCCTAGTTTTAACCACTAATTCTAGTAAATTCGTTAATTATATTTCCTGTAATTATATTTGTAATTTTCGCACAAATAAAACATTTTTGTTTTTTATTCAATTCAAACTGTCGTTTTCCTTTCATAAAATTACCCCTAGACACCACACAGGCAACCGAGTATAAGGCCTATAAACGGCATCTCAATTGCGAACCACTCCAAACCAGGTAAGTATTTGTTTTAGAGTGGAAAGCCCGGAGGATCGCAACAGAGTTGGAATATTGAGACTCTGCTCTACTTTATAGCAATTGGTATTTAAATAAAATACGGGCGTTTTAGTCCTGTTTGATAGTTTTTATCAAATATTTGTATAATTTCTAAGATTACATCGTCAGGATCTAGTTCAAATGAACTCTTTACATTTTCGCGTACATTTTGTACTAACAGTTGGTGTACATTCAGCATTGGCTCTATGGATTGTTCACATTGTTTATATATATCGACAGGTAAGTCTACTTTATCAGGATGTATTTCTTGTATATTTTCAAGTATCAAATAAAAAATTAGGTAAGGTATTCTCTGCAGATGAGTGTCATCATTTAAAATATCTACTTCTTGCCACAGAAACCGTAAATAATCTAAAAATTCACTTTTGAATTCTCCTTCTACGTGTTTTAGATATTTAGCATTTTTAAAAATTCCAACTGTATTTAATTCATTGCCACTAATAAAAATCACTGGCATTAATTGGTAAAATGCTAGCAGAGATTTTGATTCCTTTTTACATCGGCTACAATAGGATACCAAGAGACCATTTAAATTGTTCAGATTAAATTTCATCTCAGATCCTGTATTATCTATGTTTGTAACAACGACTTTCCCATGTTTATTATATAAATTGTTTTCCTTTGTATCTATTACAAAACGTGTTGGAACTTTTGTATTCTTTCTTGATTTTCCTAATGTGAGCATGGATAGTTTATTGCCTATTTCCACCAAACCCACCTGCTGCATATCTTGTAACATTTTAATAAATATGGATCTCTGATTCACACCGAAAGAATAGAATTTTAAGTTCTTTTCAATATCTTTGGGTATTTCTTCTTCTTCTTTTTTAATTATAGTGTACTTTTTTTAACAATAAAAATACGCTGCCGGTTTACATACGTAAATCCTTAGGTATATATGTATGATAAAAACATCACACAATTATGTTTTTTTTTGTTACATTAAAACACATATATAAAATGGGCTAAAAAATTGCATAAAATTGAAAAAACTTACATGCGGGTTTTCTTTAGTAAAGTATCCGCTCATAAACAATTAAACATGTTAAAATTAGATTACTATATGTGACAGCAACAGAACAGAAATCTGCGACAAAACATCTTTGTTTTGCTTTATTCTTTGTTTGCTTTATTCTTTGTTTTGCTTTATTCTTCATAGTATTTCCATAATAGCAACCCATTTTATTGTTTACGCACACAAAATTAATAATGAATTTTAATACGTATGAAATATCATTTTTCTTGTCTTAATCTTTTTTTTTATCAATCATTTTGTCACGGTCCGTGTTCACGCGTAGGAGTTGTACGCATTGTTTCCCCGTGTTTTGTGTTGTAATAAACCCTAATTGTTTCTACCTTATGTTGTTATTCATCCTATCTTTAGTTTAGCCTAATTCTCCTCATTTTTGTCTTTCTTTTCTCTTACTCTCTCCTAACTTTTCTTTCATCCTCTCACTTTTCTCTTATCTCTTCCTAGTTTTTCTATCTTAGTTTATAGTTTCTGATGCAATCCTATTTGCATTTCTATTCTGGTCAGTACGCGTCGTAGTGAGTCATACTCATCAGTATGCACCGACTGTACTGATTGGATACTGACTCTTCTGTGATTGGGTGAACTTGGTTGAGCCCAAGTTTACCTTTTCCCCTTTTTTCTGCTTTCTAGGCAGTTGAACTCAGTATCCCGACCGCGTAGGTGCTACTTCGGTAGCCAGTGATCATGGCTGAGTTTCGGCTCTTTTTCTAAACGCACTCGTCGTTTAGTCTCGCCCCGAAGTTCCGCAATTCGGCTTCGGGCTTTCATTCCATCATTATCCGAGTTAATTCTCGGCTTTTTAGCCACTTGTTTCCTTTGTTTTCCACCTCTTTACGTTGTGTTTTAAGCGCCGTGACGCGTCATTATTTAGGCAAGATAGGGTCGTTTGGCCTTCGATCTGAAATCTTTGTGTCATTTATTTCATGTTACGCGCGTTTAGCTTAGTTTCGCCGCTCTACATCAGGAGCTTTAGCTTAATTAGGCGTAGATCGGAGTTTAGTTTAGATTCGTGTGACCGTGCGGGCCATAAGCACGAGTTAGCACGCGTTTCTCGCTTGATTTCGACAGCGAGGCAGTCGTTTAGTGTTGAGGTGATACTCGATTCCTTCGCGGACTTGTGCTGCTTTTGGCTCCGGGCATAGTCAAGTCTGGACATTCGTTCAGCTTGGTCTTACCGACGCGTCGAGAAAAGCGCATTTTCGTAGAGTTTTCGTGTTGTTCCCAACTTTTATGATTGCTAAGCAACTTCTGTCCCCCATTTTTAGTGCTCGGAATTCCCGGCCAAATAAATATTCGTGTTTGATCGGGATCTGGAGTGTGTTAGCTACCGACATAAGGCGCACATTCACGGCTGGGCAGGTCTCGAGGACCAGGCTCCCAACATTTTCTGTATCGCGGCGTCTTTCAAACGCATCCAAATCAGCTTGGAAACGCGATTCATTACACGTGGTGCCGAAACCCGGGAGTATTCCGAGTTTTTCCCCAATTGCTACCCATATAAACTGCTTTTGCGGTGGGTGTGGCAATTGTCTTTGGAAAACAAAGGTACAAGTGGTGTTGTTATTTCACCACTTTTAAGTAGTAAGATCACTCATTTGAGTCACTGCTATTTTGCCTGTTTATTATGGCAGAGGGCGGTCGTCAAAGAGACGATTCAAAGAGTGTATGGCCAACCTGGCTGCGTCGGGCTGGTGAGCGGTTTTGCGAAAGTCCGCCGCCTCCGCCCGACTCGCGGTCTAGGCCCAGATCAGTGCATGGTTTGCCCTTGGCGAGGGATGGTGGGCCGCCATCTTTCTCGCGTAAACAGGAGGGTGCCGCAGTTGGAGAGGCGGGAGTGTCTACTACAGACGGCTCCTACCGCCCAGACACCACCCCATCCACGCGTGAGTCGCAAATAGACACGTCAGCTTCGAGACTGTTGACCCCAACGGTAAGGCTGGGCCCCAGTGCGCCTCCGGGATCCACTCCCGAGGTCAATATCAGGAATGATGGTGGGGCTCAACGCGAGCCAGATTGGTTGCGTTATCTGCAGACTGCCGAGCTGGCAATGAACGAACGCGTCATCCACACGATAAACCAGTTTAGTCGTAACATCGACCATAGATTGGTATACTGGAGAGACGAGACTCTGCAGGGGATTCGGGGAGTTGTTAGGGAAGAAATTGTGGCGCTAACTTTGCAGCCAGAGGAGGGGGTTATTCCACCAGAACCACAGAGACCTCATAACCCTCTGTGTGGTGATGGACTTCCTCTTGGTGATGGTCAGGGGCCTGGAGGGGTTGGCTCACACATTCTAACGCCCAGCGAACTTGGCGGGCAAAGTGTAGCAGATCAAGGGAGAATGCAGGGGAACGTTAATCCCCCATTACTTCCAGGAGAGAGACCCTCGAATGTGACAGCCCAGGCGGGGTTGCAAAGATACGCACCGTCGGA
Source organism: Strigamia acuminata (assembly GCA_949358305.1). NCBI lineage: Eukaryota > Metazoa > Arthropoda > Chilopoda > Geophilomorpha > Linotaeniidae > Strigamia > Strigamia acuminata. The sequence continues at coordinate 227,429 of CASHSZ010000136.1, read as the reverse complement.
ATACAGCAATAGAGAGCTGATGAGGGACATAATTCGTTCCAAATCTTCAGCTCCCAGTTTGCCTTCGACGGCAAGTGTTGATAGGGCAGCTGCAGCATGCGGAAACTCGATAAATTCGCGTCTTCGGCGGCGGACATATCCGCCGTTGCCAACCTCTCAGCCGCAATATGACCTGTCGCATGTGAAGTCAGAGTCTGTGCCGGTTTTTGATGAGAAAGATCTGTCGTACAATGCTGTCGAACAGTTCCTGGCGAAATTACGCGCACACTTCGTCATGTCACGCGTGTCGGAGTTAGCGTATATGGACTTATTCATTCCTTTGGCCTTGCGTGGGAAGCCTTTAAACTGGTTCTTGCGCCTACGTCATAAACCTAAAACATGGGATGATTTTGTCATGCGTTTTCGTAAAGTCTATTCTCTGTCGGAAGCAGACGCAACCGTTTATTTAATGGACGCGTGGCAGGAAGTAGGCGAGGATACGGCTGAGTTTCTGTGTGAAATCAGCCGTTATCTGGAGTTAACAGGTATTCACGGGGACCGACAGCAGTGGCATTTGGCGCAACATCGTTTGCAGCCTCAAATCACAGACACCATGATTCGGTACGGAGTCCACTCGATGTCACGTGCTATAGATTTGGGTCAGGTAGCTGACAGTGAGTTGGCAATGCGTGCCCTTCAACAACGTAGATTTGACGAAAAGGGAGTTCGAAAGGGTCCGGTTCCTGCTCCCGACTCTAAATCAAGAAAGGTCAAAGCTGGGGAGACCAGAAAGGTGGAGCCTGCCAAGGCAGAGAAACCTCCGCCGCCTGGTCGCTTCCAGTTCGACAAGAGAAAATTGGTTGCCTTGGCTGAGGTGCTGGGTTGGCCCATGGCGGATGGGGATGCGCAGAGTATTGCTGGGCAGTCGATTGGGAACGTCGAACCTTCGGTGCAAACGCGGTTGACAATTCCGCCTGCAAGGGTTCCGGAAACTAGACCTTCTCCGAACGCGTCGGTGGCTTTGTGTGGCCATTCCGCCCACTCCTTTGCCAACACGGCTGGCCCACCCAATTTGCAACTACCACCTGGAGCCGAGTGGGTGCGAAATCGCAGGGACAGATGGTACATGCGTGATATTGAAAAACGCATTGCTTTATGTCCCCATTGCTTCAAGCCCTGGCAGTTTCCGGGAAACAACCTGGGTCCGCAGACCAAACAGTCCGAGAGGTCAGCGGACCCGAAGTCCAAGTAAATCGGTCACTAGCTGCTTTAAATAGTAGCTGAACTGGTTGGAGGGAGTCGCCGAAGTCTGCGGAGGTAAATACTTCTGCCTCGGCTGGTTCTCTTCCAAAAATGACAAATTTCATTATGCTGTCCCCGCCCGAATTCATGGCTTCAAAAGAACCGAAGCTTATAATCGGGCTGCAGGACCGTTGTCGACGTGATGCCCCTTACGTTAAAATAGCTTGGGTAAACATTGAGTTTATTGCCCTAATGGACAGTGGTGCCCAAACATGTATCATGACTATGCCACTGTTCAAAAGGCTGTCCAAGGAAATTGGGATCGAGATGGTTCCACTGGACGAGACGATCCGAACCGCGTCAAATCAAATCGAACGCGTCATCGGTTGCGCTCAAATTGCTGTCCGTGCTCCTACGGCAGTAGTCTGTTTTACTTGTCTCATTATAGCACAGGGGTCACAAGAACTCCTCCTGGGACTTGACTTTTGTAAGGCTGTTGGTCTTTGTGTAGACCATGGCAATAACTATTGGTTTCTCCTGGGGGATGGGACAAGACACCCCTTCCTTAATGAGGAACAAGCAAGAGCGTCAGATCCAGTGGTCCTTTTTCCCTTAACGAAGGAGCAACCTTCTCTACCTGAGGGAGTTGTAGTGCGGGGTCCGCCCCTATACAACTTGCCGGGAATGCGAAACCCGCCAGTTAGATTGCCAGAAAATCCAGCGGAACTGATAAATTCGGTTGAGCAGGAGGCAACTCCGGTTGGAGACGCGTCACCAGCGAAGGTGGTGGAACCAACTCCGGACCTCTCGCCGGAAAAGGATGAGGAACCCGTGGTAACAAAACCACCGATCGGCCAAGCGAATTGTGTCTTCCTAAGTAAACGCGATTTCGAGACGGAATTGTATGAGCCTCCGTATTCTGACAATCCTCATGTAGTGAAGGTTGTCATGGCTCGGAGGAAGCCTGACACTCAGCAATGGGCATTCATTTGGTCACCCAGGAGGCGTGAAAAGGCGTGCAAAAATATTGTGCGTGTGACGCATAAACCTGGAAAACGGGCCATGTGTTTGAGCCAAATGCGTCGGGCGGTAAAGTTGCGCAAGGCAAAGCCTAAAGGCCTTTCGGTGGACGCGCCACTTCCTCCTTGCGGGAAGGGTAGCATTGACAACGTGGAGACTCCTTCTGTTTCCTCAACAACGGAAGAAGTTGCGAGTACTCCTAGGCAGCATGATATTAATTTTGTCCAATATATCCCGAATAGGGATCCTACCAAACTCACTTGGGTATACAACCAATTGTGTAATCAACTAGAGCCAAAACGCATTACTCAATTGATGGATGCGTTGAAACCAGTCGCTCACATTTTCCGTGATGAGCTGGGGCTCTGTAATAATACGCAATTTGAAGTGAATTTGAAGTCTGACTTTCGACCCATTCATGTTCCGGTTCGTCCGGTGAACCCGGCAAAAAAGGACATTATCGATGCCTACATTGATCAGAAGTTAGCTCAAGGAGTAATAAGACGCTCCAAAAGTGACTGCGCCGTGGCGCCAGTCGTGGTCCCCAAGAAGGACGGGACTTGGCGCTGCGCGATGGACTTTAGGCCGATAAACGCCCAAACTGTGCCCGATGTCTATCCTCTCCCAGATATCGACAACATTTTCTCGTACATGGGAGGGGCTAAATGGTTCTCCATAATTGATGGAAGGGAGGCATTCCACCAAATAGGCGTGCGTCCTGGAGACGAACGATATCTTGCGTTCATCACCCACAGGGGCCTGTTTGAGTACACGCGTCTGCCCTTCGGCCCAATTAACGGACCAGCCACCTTGCAACGTGCCATGAATCTCACATTGGCTGAATACCTCTACAAATGCGTCTTTGTTTATATCGATGATATCATCGTATTTAGTAGGACCTTCGAAGAGCACCTGGATCACCTGCAAAAGGTGCTTTTGCTGCTCGATCAAGCGGGCTTTACTATGCACTCTGGCAAGACGCAACTGTGTAAGAGGAGCCTAGAGGTTCTGGGGCACATTGTCGAGGAGGGAATTATTCGTCCTAACCCGAAAAAGACCGACGCTATCCAGAAGTTCCCAGCCCCAACCAACTTAAAGGAGCTGCAACGCTTCAAGGGGATGATTGGGTATTATTCGTCGTTTTTTCCCGGCTATTCTAAAACTTGCGAGGTATTTCGTCGTTTGATGCGAAAGAATGCGCCTTGGGTGTGGGAACCGGAACACCAGGCGGCCTTCGAGTACTTAAAGAATCAGATAGCGTTGTCCACTCTTCACAGGAACTTCCCCGACTGGAAGAAGCCTTATATCTTGCAAACAGACGCGAGCTATTCGGGGCTGGGAGCCGTCTTGATGCAAATCAATGATGACGGTGAACGCGTCCCCATTGCCTTCGCGTCGAGAGCTCTAAATAAGGCGGAGAAGAATTACCATGTTACTGAGATTGAGTGCTTGGCTGCAGTGTGGGCCGTGAAACGCTTCCGAGCGTACCTAGAGCTCATGGACTTCTACCTCGAAAGCGATCATAAGTCTTTGCTGTGGCTTTTCTCCCAGCGAGAACCCAAGGGTCGGTTGGCGCGTTGGATTCTTTCGCTGTCCGAATTTCGTTTCACAATCCTTCATTGCACTGGAACGAAGAATCGAGTGGCGGACGCGTTAAGTCGAGCACCCGTCGACCCGCCTATCGAGTTGGACGACGAGGATTGCCCTGCATTAGACGATTCATGTTATTGCGCATACTTTGACGACTTCAGGGATTGGCCAGTGCCAGAAATGGAGGAGTTGAAGGACGTGGTTCAGTTTAAGCCGTCTAACGCTAAAATCGTCAGGGCCGTCACTTTGCGTCGTCAAAAGCGCATACTCTTGGCGAAACTGGCGGCGGCAGCAACTGGGGAGCCATTGGATGTCTGCCCTGCGGACTCTGAACCTTTAAAGAGGGGCAGGGGACGCCCCAGGAAGTATCCAATTGGTGGAGGTCCGGCATCTTTGCCTCCAGTGCGCCTAACACCAACCTCGGATGAAGAGTCTACGATGGTTCCCTTATCTACGGACATTCCTGTGAAAAGGAAACGGGGTCGCCCCAAAAAGATTGTGGAAAAGCGCCGGGTCGGAAGGCCTAGGAAAGCTCCTGTCATTTTGGATCGCAACTCTGACTCTGAAGGCAGTGAAATGTCTCTCGTGAGTGGGGAGCTGCCGGGTGACACAGATCCCGAGGAATTCCAGCCTCCCGCGTTACCACCGGATTCACCGCCTGGAATGCGTACTCGGCGGAGATTGCCTTCTCCTACGCCCTCAATAGAGGCTGAACTGTCTGATCATTCCTCCAGCGGCAGTTTTTACTCACTCCCGGCGGATCACCCGACAGTTGAGATACTTCCAACGCAGAAAACCGTTAAAGAAGCCCAAATGGCCGATGAATGGTCGAAAGGAATTATATTGTATCTCAGCTGGAAGTATCTTCCGCCGGATGAAGAGGAAGCTGAAAGAGTTAAAAGACAAGCAATTGACATGGCATTGTATCGAGGCTTGCTATGCAAGTTTCCACCAACCAAAATTGGCCAACGGGCTCCTACGCGTCGAATTTATCTCCCGCAGCCACTTCGTTACAAGTATTTCCACTGTCTACATTTCTCACCAACCTCTGGCCATTTAGGCATTGAAAAGACAATGATGCGTTTAAAAACACGCGTGTTCTGGCCAGGGATGAAAAAAGATGTGACGGAATGGATCAAGGTGTGCGAGCCTTGTCAAAGGGCAAAAGTGGAGCGGAGACTTCCGTACGGCGAGATGGAGACTGCAAAGCCAAGGAAGTTGTTCCGAACCATCTACATTGACTACTTCGGGAAGAAGTTGAAATCGACTGGTGGACACTGCTACGCGTTTGTGATGGTTGACGCTGCCAGTCGATGGGTGGATGTTCGCCTGACCGAGAAAGCGGACGTGTCGACCACAGTCAAACAACTTAAGAAGTTTACTAATAGATGGGCCTACCCAAAGACCATTATTAGCGACAACGCTCCCACCTTCCGCTCCGCCAAATTCCAGGCGCAGTGTGCGGAAATGGGAATGGTCAACAAGTATCTTTCAGTGTACCATCCGCAGGGAAATCTGGCGGAAAGACTGAACCAATCACTTAAAACATGCATCCTCGCGTATATAGACGAGCATACGCGTTGGGACCAGCATATTGGATTGTTTATTCTTGCCATCAACTCTGCATACCAAACATCACTTAAATTCTCCCCCTACATGATGGTGACGGGCCAGGAAGCACGATTTCCGGGAGACGTGGATTCGGACACCGACGACGGGGAACCACTACCACCGGACGAGGCTCGATTCCTCCATCGATACTTGCTACGCATTCGAGGAGAAGCTAGGAAGAACCTGGAGGCCGCCAATCTACGCCACAAGAAGTGGTACGACCGGAAACGACGGCCACATGCGTTCAAACCAGGAGATTGGGTCACCGTCAGGAATCGGACTTTGTCGTCGGCTGATAAACAAGTAAGTTCGGGTTTTCAACACCGAACTGAAGGTGTGTATCTACTTCACCGTCTCCTTGGGCCCAACACCGTGCTGTTAATGGACAAGAATGGACATATTTCCCAACCTATTCACGTCTCCGATCTCCGCCACTGGTACCAAGCAGGAGAACCAGAACCGGAAGTGGAGGTTTCCGACGTTTCCAGTGACCCAGAAGATGAGGAATCTGGATTAGGATTTGAGGACTTATCGCCGGAAGACCAGGATGACATTTCCGCGCGCGTTACTGAATTTGAAACGGAAGTTCGTTCAATTTGTGTTAACTTCGAGAAAGAACGAAGTTTACGCGCCAAAACATCGAAAAATGCGGAAGAAATCGTCTCTTGATTGTGTCATTTTATATTTTGTCTCTTTTTATTATATTTGTTAATTTATGTTAGTTTTTATTCATTTTTTGTGATTTTCTCGCGGTCCCTGCGCACTGCTTTGTTTTCTTCGTGCACTTCGGGGCTCAAGTCCGCTACTCGAGAGTTTTAATTGGTTAATTTAACGATTGGTGGCGTTGGATGCCATTGGTCAGCTGACTAATGAGTCATCACACACATGTGCTTGGCTGCCATTGTATTCCACTTGTTGAACGCGTATGCCTCGCGTGTTTAGACGGAGATTTCCAACGCGTAGAGGTAGCGGACTTGACGCACTGAGTGTTTCGGACTTAAGTTTGCTGAGCGTTTTAGTGGCCTTTGAGATATTGTCATGGCGAACCACGACAGCGAAGACGATGGGAATGAGTCGTTGGATTTTACATCTGATGAAGAGTTTGATGAGGATGAAGGATTAGGAGGAAGAAGTGCGGAGCAGTGTTCGGATTCGGGCCGGCGCTCTTCAACGCGTCGGGGTACCTACAGATCACCATACCCGGTGCCGGACTTGTACGCCAAAGGCCCCATATTGATTCCTCCCTATCATCCCGATCATCCGAAGGAGGGGGGATTTCCCAACTTTGAAATATGTCCGTACTGTTCGGGTTGGGGACATGTGGACAACGCGTCGAAGGAATGTCCAGCATGCAAGGGAAAGGGCGCCCTTCGCCGCGGACCGTTCAAAATATGGATGCGTCGACTTCAAGCAATGGCACTCCGAAAGACGCATAAGGACAAGCGAAATTTGTCGCAGTTTGTTTGGCCGACCGAGTTCCAGGTCATTCGTGGCGATGCGTACTCTACCACCAGATTTGTCCGAAGGCATGAAACCTTTTGGCGTAATACCGTTTCAGAAGCCATGGCGGCGGGCATTCAGTCAAGGAATTGGCAGTACCCGCCAATGAACTCGATCGTTCCAACTGAGGGTGCTTGTGCTCCGCCCCTCCCAGCTCTTTTATGCAGCCTGCCAGATGGTACCAGTACCATCAATGTCATCCGACATTCAAATGAGGATGCCATGCCCACAATCACTCGTCCCCTCCACTCTAGGGAGTTACAAAGGAAGGAGGACCCTCAGACAGTGACAAAGTGGGGGATGTCGCCAGAGGAGGCCGAGCAGGAACGCGTTCGATGCATTGAGGAACGCAATCAACATCTCATCGAAGAAATCGCTCAGCTTCGTCGACTGCATCTGCAGGCCGCAGAACGCTTAAGGCAAGCGGTTCCCCCAAATTCTTCAGTTGAGATTCATGATTTGGCGGAAGCACGAGCTAGGGATGTACCGGCGATCGAGGGCCCAGTCATCTGTGAGGTGGAGGATTTGGCTGTGGTGCCAGTGAGGACGGCATCCGGGGATCTGCGGGGACGCGTTTGGTAGGTGGGAGATCCAGCGAAACACCAGAGCAGTTCCTGGCCCGAATCTCCAAAAGTTTTTCGCGTCAACAGTTGGAATCGCGTCAACGATTGGAGCGACGAGCGCTAGCCAGGATTGCTGAAGGACAGATCCAGCACGCACCCAAAAGAGAGTTGATGAGTGGTGCAACGCCTTCAAAAATGCGGAAGGCCATAATGGCGGCTCCGGAGACGGATGTTGTCCCGAGACGACCGATGAGTTCACTTGAGCGCGCCTCCAGGGATCAGGACGCGTATCACAACCCTCTCTCGATTGCCGGCGTCAATTTCCGTGATCTCAGTTCGGCTGTACAGCGGGCGTTGACTCGACAGCACAGCAACGGCGACTGGATGAGGTTCACACGCGTAAGTGAGTTCCCTTCCACCGTTTGGGCCAGGGCAGGCTTCGACGAACTTTTCCCTTTCGGGACGTTGGACTGGCAGCGCCCTTCTCTACTAAGTCCCACCACCTTTCTCCAGGCGGAACCGGATCTCTGGCGGCAATATTTTTATGCTGTCGCCCGGGCGGAGCACGGATGGCCAGAAAATCAGGCCATGGCTCTGTTCGAGCTCGACGATGCACAGGTTGAGTCGTTGGAACAGCTCATCACGACTTGCCTTACGCGTTATCGTCCCAGGAATGAAGAACAATTAGGGGACGTGATTGCGTGTCGTGTTGTGCTTTTGGTCGAGGAGATTCTTCGTGTCGTTTTTCCTGGAGACAGTGATTAAAGTGCCCGAACAGTGACTTTGAACTTATTGTGAAGTTTCCCGAACGTGACTTTTTGTTTTATACGCATTTTTTGGTTTGGGTGGGTAAGTCCCCATTCAAACGCGTCTTTAGTTTATAATTTTCAGTGCTCCAAAATCTGTGTAGTGATTGAACATTTTTTCCCGACTGTGATATTTAATTTGTTTTATTTTCTCTTGTAGTTAGCTCCGCGTTTCTTGTGCCCATCTGCATGGACGACGGACGCCTCATTTCCTTCATCGGCAATCACGTACCGATGTAAGATGATCTTTTAATTGTGTTTTAGGCCGTGTGGATGGGTACAGCGGGCGCGGATCTTCCCAGCAATCGAGGATTGTTTGGTGATATTTTCTTTTATTTTAGATTGTTTCACGCTAATCTGCATTTTGTTAAATTTTAGTGTATAATTTTAACGCGTCTGACGCGAATCGTTTTGATTTGATCATGTTCTGTGTTTTGATTTGCACCATTATCTTGTTTTAAGACCGCTAAAGTTGCGGCACATTTAGTCTTTTGATTCTAATTATGTTATCGATTTTGTTTATTTTGTATCGCTTTATTGCCCTTTGTTTTGAGTTTTCAGAGCAATAAAACTCTGGTTGCCGGGGCGTGTCACAGTCCGTGTTCACGCGTACGAGTTGTACGCATTGTTTCCCCGTGTTTTGTGTTGTAATAAACCCTAATTGTTCCTACCTTATGTTGTTATTCATCCTATCTTTAGTTTAGCCTAATTCTCCTCATTTTTGTCTTTCTTTTCTCTTACTCTCTCCTAACTTTTCTTTCATTCTCTCACTTTTCTCTTATCTCTTCCTAGTTTTTCTATCTTAGTTTATAGTTTCTGACGCAATCCTATTTGCATTTCTATTCTGGTCAGTACGCGTCGTAGTGAGTCATACTCATCAGTATGCACCGACTGTACTGATTGGATACTGACTCTTCTGTGATTGGGTGAACTTGGTTGAGCCCAAGTTTACCTTTTCCCCTTTTTTCTGCTTTCTAGGCAGTTGAACTCAGTATCCCGACCGCGTAGGTGCTACTTCGGTAGCCAGTGATCATGGCTGAGTTTCGGCTCCTTTTCTAAACGCACTCGTCGTTTAGTCTCGCCCCGAAGTTCCGCAATTCGGCTTCGGGCTTTCATTCCATCATTATCCGAGTTAATTCTCGGCTTTTTAGCCACTTGTTTCCTTTGTTTTCCACCTCTTTACGTTGTGTTTTAAGCGCCGTGACGCGTCATTATTTAGGCAAGATAGGGTCGTTTGGCCTTCGATCTGAAATCTTTGTGTCATTTATTTCATGTTACGCGCGTTTAGCTTAGTTTCGCCGCTCCACATCAGGAGCTTTAGCTTAATTAGGCGTAGATCGGAGTTTAGTTTAGATTCGTGTGACCGTGCGGGCCATAAGCACGAGTTAGCACGCGTTTTTCGCTTGATTTCGACAGCGAGGCAGTCGTTTAGTGTTGAGGTGATACTCGATTCCTTCGCGGACTTGTGCTGCTTTTGGCTCCGGGCATAGTCAAGTCTGGACATTCGTTCAGCTTGGTCTTACCGACGCGTCGAGAAAAGCGCATTTTCGTAGAGTTTTCGTGTTGTTCCCAACTTTTATAATTGCTAAGCAACTTCTGTCCCCCATTTTTAGTGCTCGGAATACCCGGCCAAATAAATATTCGTGTTTGATCGGGATCTGGAGTGTGTTAGCTACCGACATAAGGCGCACATTCACGGCTGGGCAGGTCTCGAGGACCAGGCTCCCAACATTTTCTGTATCGCGGCGTCTTTCAAACGCATCCAAATCAGCTTGGAAACGCGATTCATTACAATTTCATTTCACGAAAAGATATGCTTAAATCGAGTTTCTTAAAACAAAAACATATTTAAAATTATCACAAACAAACCGATGAATATAATAATAATGTAGGTTTCTGTGATGATAAATGTAGTTTGATTGATTTTAGAGTGGCGCGTACAAACACATTTTGGGTCTGTTAGCGCGTCTGTTCTCATACTGATAGCTTAACTCGCCGCCACTTTTCATAAGAGTGTCGTCTAAATTTGGCATCTCATAATTTAATGCATTTTCAAAATTGCTCATGTCAGCTCTTACGAAATCAACCAAGTCAACTGATTCGTTGATAACCAAAACGTCGCCGCGGCATGTATCCGCAGTCGAAATAAGTCCTAAACCTTCAAACCATTGAACATTGCTGGCGTATTGTCGGTAGACAACATTACCGTGTTTAATGATAGACGGGATACAGCAGCTAGCAATGTGTAATCCAGATGCAGAGTAAACGTTGTCTATTCGCTTTTTGTCCTCGTAGTATGAAACAAAACCCATCTGTCTACTTACAATTAATTGCCGCATTCCGGCGACGTAAGTAAGCATCAACGAATTAAAATGTTGAAGTTTTTCTGAATTCAAGCATTGAATTTTTGTTTTGTCACAAGGAGTTTTAAAATCTGCTCGTGTGAACATGATTTTTGCGTGTAAATTCTCATTCATGCTAGCTAATTCAGCTTCTGTGGGAAATGCGCTGCGCATTTGACGGCACTCTAACCAAATTGATTTATCGTCCAATAACACGATATTCTCTGCTGTTCTAATGTAATGTGACAAAGCTGCTGTGGGATTAATCAAATTGCTGATTAACAGTAAATCGGCCTCGTAAGTCGCTTCCAGGTATGAACTTACTGGAGTGTCCTCATCGTCGCAAAGTATTTGTTCCAGTCTTTTAAATTCTCGTTTGGTTTTCGTATAAGATGGTAACTGATCGTGTAAGTGTTTGAAATATGAATAGATGTACGGATTTAAGGTATAGAAAGTTTGTTGTGCGGTAACGATTTTATTATAGGTATCTAAAATTTTGTCACGAAGCATTGCATTTTTCTTTTCAAAAACTGTTGATAACTTTTGAATTTTTCCCTCTGTTTCATCAGTTAATGATTTAATTATATTTATTAAATTGTGTTTTATTTTTTTTTGCCAAATGGCTTCCACACAGTCACGGTCATGCTTAAATGCTACAGATTGCTCCATTTTTATTTTTTTAAGCTCCTTGTTAAAGTCCTCTGTTAATTTATTCTTTCTATCATTATAATCTGGATCTGCCATGATTTTTGACCAATTCACTCATTTGACCATCATACAGCTCTTTTTCTAATACTATTCTATTTTTTGTTTGTTCGTTGTTATCTTTTTCAATATCAGCTATCGATCTGTTATTCACATCTCTGCACTCATCTTTACATTTCTTTTTTTCATTGTAAATGGTGTCACGGTCCTGACTTTAGACAGTAATAATTTTCAAAATTTTAAGCGCATTTTGCGCCTTTTCCCTAATTTTTCCCAATTTTATTAAGAAGTTGTTTTAATTTCTTTAAATTATTTTATTTTTCCCAAATCTAAATTTATTATTTTATTTTATATTATTTTCCTTATTTTTGATATTTATCTTTAATTTGGCCTGGTTTTAATCACCCCATCCAGACAATTCATGAGAATTCTGCAATAAGTTGATATAATCGCGCTCTAAATTTGCATATTTCACCCCTGATCGCCTGTTTTCTGCCCAGTCCCCATTGGGAATTGACTTGGCCTTTGACATGTGATCAGAGGTGACTTGTTCTGTCAAGACATTTTTGACAGAGAGAATAATTTTCGCCTTCGACTAGTTAACATCTTCTGTCTCAACTGGAAGATTTCCAAGTGCGATTTATGTTGCGTCTCAACGCATACGGTCATTATGCATCCCGAATTCTCATGTTAGTCTAAACTAACCACAACATTTATTATTTGCCCATTATTTGCGTACAAATTACTGGAAAAACGGCGTATTCGACGGTCTTAATTCGTCAATACATTTTATGCCACGACTGTGACTTCCTCCTCAGCCTAGACATTTTGAACTTATACTCGTCTCAATTGCGTATTCATTTCATTATCGACGGTTCGACGACGTTGTCTGCGGTTTGGTACCTGTTTGCGCGTTCACCCAACGTTTGCGCGTGTTCAGGAGAAGAAACATACTCTTCGTAAGTACGCCTAGCATATGACGACATTTTCCCTAGTGAAGAGCGATATTTGGTCTTAAAATTCGAGTATCAACGTTCGCCATTTTGCCCGGCGCCCGAATTGAATCCTGCACCCATAAAATACAGATTTCACGAATAGACGCTGTCTTAACCTAGCTACCACCCCCGGCAAAGTTTTAAGAGTTGCAGCGCCTGCGAATCTAAATTTTCTGGTTATTACAATCCCTGGAAATTCTCAAATTTCCGAAACCATTGTTAAAAAGTCGACTACGACGTGACAATCTTGGCGAGCTAGACAGGATTCAACTCGAAACGTGTTCTAAGAGAACACAAACCACCATTTTCTTCAGTGAAGACTACGCAAGTATAGGTCGTTATATTTATTTAATTAATTACTTATTTTTGCCGGCACACATATTATTATTTCAACATGGCTTCACGCGACACTTTGTCGCAATCCAGTGTTTCGGACGTAGAAGCCGAACAAGCGCATACTTTGCCACTTCCAGACTCACCTACACATGAGCCGGACCAGCAGCAGGATCTATTGGTACAACCAATATTGTCACGTGTACGAACCGTGCTAATTAATGCGCGATTCGTAACGCGTAATTCGAGTTATTATTGGTTAAAGTTGCTAAATTTCGGCCACAGATGGCGCTGACGGTTGGACTCCGTCATCGCCATGTGATGGACCAGTCAATTCAATTATGGGGTTTATGGCAGATTTGCTATAAATAAGGAGCCCGCACTAAGACAGGTCTCTAATCACTTTTGCTTTGTAGATCTAGAGAGTCTGATGTCGCCTCATTAAAGAGCGCGGCTGATGACTATAAAACCAATTTGATTGCATTACATTTAGATTATCACACAGTTGTTTTATAACCCAATTAATAAAGGTTGTACATTTGATAAATGTAAAATGATAGTTTATCCAAATAACATTCTGACCTGTTTGAGAATAAATGTAACTGAATTTAAAAGGGATCGAACAAACTCTGTTTGTCCGGTCAAATAAATCTGAATTGAATTTAAAGCATAAATGAATCTCATTCCTTCCTTTTCACACTCATTAAAACCCCAATTAAACACAGTTGCGTGGAAACCTGATCAGGCCCGGAATCCACGTAACAAATGGTGGAGATGCGGTTCTTTCGCCGAGACCAAAATTAGAATAAAAACCCCGAAAATTAGAGTTAAATCATCAAAAATCGTAAAATTTAGAGCAAAATGAGTGAAATTAGAATTAAAATAACATAAAATTGGCAAATTTAGCTTAAAAATAGCCTTGAAAATCATATAAAATTTAGAGAAATCCCAAACTAATTTAAATATGAGTGATTCATTTGTGAAACTGATAGGAAAGTGAGAATGAGTCATTGCTAGTGAATAAATAGGTCAATTAGATTGAAAATTGGCAAAGTCTAAAAAATAAAATAGAATAGAATAGAAGTTTTGAGTGTTTAAATTGGATAAATTTGCATTTGAGTGTTATTTACTGTGATATTTGACTTTGAATTGAATTGATATAGTATTATTGATTGAATTTTGATAAAATTTGATGAAATTGTATGTTAATAAGGAATTTAATTGTGATGTTGAGATAAAATTGGATAATAATAGAGAATATATTGTTTATATTTATTAATGAATTTGTTTTTTTTCCAGAGCATTTTTGTAAAGTGTTATTAATAAGAAATTTTTCCTTGAATAGTTTTGATGAAATTTAGTAATTATGACCGTGAAAATGAATTGTTTTTTTTGATATTTTGTAATTATGACCGTGAAAATTGAAGTGTTTAATTATTGAATTATTTTTCAGAAAGTGAAAAGAGTTTTGTGTGCTAAAAAGTTATAGTGTTATTTATAACTGGAAAAGTGAATTAAAAGTGCTTCGAGTCAAAGGATTGTGTCTTCTCTACAATTAATAAATCATTGCGGACTCTAGACGTTACGCGTTTTCAAAATACGTAACGGATTACCTGCTCTCAGGTAGTAAGAAAGAAGAAGAGTTGGAAGAAGAGACAGCATTGAGTGACAAGGTGACTGAGCGAAATAGGGGGCCAAAACCCAAAGAGGGACTTAAAACTCAAAAAAGGGAAGGTGAAACCCCGCAACAGCACCGAATACGAGTTGTTAGTGCTGATCTTCAAGCTGAATTGTTCCCACACGAGGTGGAGCAATTAGGAGAATTATTGATACGAGAACAGGGTGATCAGGACGACGCAGACGAGAAGGACGTTTTCCAAGACGTTGAGGAGCAACCAAATTTAGAACTTTCATATTTGTGTATAAATAAAGAACAATCACCAATTAAAATGGCAAATGCTTCACCAGAACTTGTAGCAATACAGACGGTATTACAAAATTTAGTGGTGAATAGAAGAAATCCAGTTGACTTTGATCCGGCGACAGGAAATATTGACACATGGCTGATCGGATATGAAGATACAATAGCCGATGACACCGAGAGAATTAAACATCTATCAATTGTGCTGAAATCCTCCGCATCATCGTGGTATCTAGACCAACTTCCACAACATCCGACTAGAACATGGATTCAATGGAAAGATGCGTTGAAGGCAAAATTCAGACGACAAATAACAACAATTTTGTCGAAATTACAGGCAATGCAGCACAAAGATGGGACAGCTTTGGAACATATGCAGAAAATATTAAAAGAATGTTCTTTTGCGAGACCAGCATTTACTGAAGAACAAAAGATATTTCATGTGTTTCAAGGACTTAAAAAGGTGACTAGAGATAAATTGGTAGTCAATTTTCCAAAGACATTGGATCAATTAACATCTCAACTTGGATTATTGGAAGCTCATGCATTCAGTGAGGACCCTGCAGAAGTTTTACTAACCCTACTGCAAAAAGCTGTTGATACAACAGGCGAGGTGAAACCAAGCTTGTTAGTTGAACCGAGCGACGTCAATAAAACCAAAGACGAGTTGTTAGCAGAGGTCAAAGTGCTAAGACAACAGCAGCAGTTTGGGGAAGCTCAATATGCAGAGGTTACTCCAGTCTTCTATCAAAATCAATGGTATACACCACATCCAAACCAGGCCCAGTTCTACAATAGAGGTAACTTTAGAGGACGATCTGGACAACAACGTGGATGGTGGAATGGCAATAATAGGAACCAAGGAAGAGGATGGAGTGACAATAGAGGTCAAAACAGAGGTAATTGGAATAATCAGTGGAATGATTCAGGTCAAGGATTCCAACAGCAAAATCCACAACAGCAGTGGAATCCACCACAACAGCAATGGAATCCACCACAAGGACAAAGACCACAGGGGAATCCGAATAACCAAGGCCATCCACAAAATCCGAATTATAAAGGTAAAAATTTTATTGAAAATTACCGAGGCCGAGGAAATCGAGGAGCCCCACGTGGTGGACCACCTAATGCATTGGGAAACTAGAATGGCCACAAAGACGAAATAACAAAAAGAAAAGAAGAAAAAGGAAATTAGAAATTATCGAGTTACACGCTATGGATGAACTTTTGCAGATTCCAGTAGTATTAAATGGTATGGAAATTACTGGTGTCTTGGATTCTGGAGGTTTTCGTAATATCATCAGTGAAGATTTGGTGAGAACTCTGCAGCTCAAATATCAACCCTGCCCAGGTGTTCGATTGAGAGTTGTGGATGGCTCATTGATAATCCCAGAAGGAAAAACCAGGATTACCATTGATGTTGGACAACAACAACATACCATCGAAGTGTTGATTGTCAATGGATTTGGACGACATTTACTGCTAGGAGATAATTTCTTAAGATCTGCAAAGTGTAAACTCGACTATGACCAACAGAAGATCTTTGTAGGCCCAAAAGATGAACAACAAGAAGTTTTCCCAATGTCAAAAAACCATACTGATGTAAATTACATAGCCCGAGTTTTAAAACCAATAACAATTCCAGCATTACATGAATGTGTAGTTCCAATTAAAATTGCAAAGAAAGTAGATGATGAACTTTTTATAGAACCACTCAGTGGAGTAATTGACCGTTTTGGAGTAATTTGTTGCAAGACATTGACTAAATTCAGAAAAGGTGAAGGAGTTCTGCGAATTGCAAATCCAACTAAAAAGACAATCTATTTAGGAAAAAACTCAGCAATTGCAAAGGCCTTTTATGTAATTGAGTCTGGCGTGCTTGATGAAAACAGAGTTAATCAATTTGACTTTAGCACAGCCATGGCGAATGACAACATGACGCCATCACAACAAGGGCTAATGTTGCAGTTGCTGGAGAAAAATTCAGATAGATTTGCGAAGACTGACAATGATTTAGGCAGAGCTCACGCGATTAAACATCGAATTGATACTGGAGATTCTCCTCCAATCCATTTACAACCTTATAGAAGATCAATTAAGGAGAAAGAAATCGAGGATGCAGAAACAAAGAAGTTACTTGACCAGGGAGTCATTAGAGAATCCGAGAGCCCATGGAGTGCACCAGTACTACTCATCAAGAAGAGAGATGGCAAATGGAGATTTTGTGTAGATTGGAGACGGTTAAACGCGGTAACAAAGAAAATGGTTTATCCCTTACCACGTATTGATGACACCCTAGATCAATTAGCGGGTGCGAAGTATTTTTCAATGATGGATCTCATCCAGGGATATCACCAAGTCGAAATAGACGAACAAGATCGTGAAAAGACAGCGTTTACCACGTCTAGCGGACATTATGAGTTTAATGTCCTTGGAATGGGATTATGTAACAGCCCGGCCGCCTTTCAAAAATTGATGAACAAAGTACTTGGTAACCTCCTGGGAAAAGTATGTATTGCATATCTTGACGATTTGATAGTGTTTTCAAAGACTTTCGACCAGCACCTCGTTGATTTGGAGGCAGTTTTCCAAAAGCTTAGAACAGCGAATCTCAAAGTCAAACTGAGTAAATGTACGTTTGCGACACACACCATACGATATCTCGGACATGTGGTTGATGCTGAAGGTATTTCACCGGATCCCAGGAATCTGGATTCAGTAGCTAAGTTTCCAATTCCTGTGAACGTTAAACAACTACGTGGTTTTTTAGGATTATGCTCGTATTACCGGAAATTTATTAAAGGTTTTGCGGACATTTCCAAACCTCTGGTGAATTTAACCAAAAAGGATGAAAAGTTTGATTGGGGACCTCCCCATGAAAAAGCATTCCACACGCTTCGAACAGCATTAATAACAGTGCCGGTGTTAGCGCATCCAGATTTTACTCAGCCCTTCATGATTTCATGCGATGCAAGTGCCTATGGATTAGGAGCTATTTTGAAGCAAAAAGTCAACAATCAAGAGCGTGTCATCGCTTATGCAAGTCGTATGATGAGCACAGCAGAAATGAATTACACTGCAACTGATAGGGAAATGTTAGCAATCATTTTTGCTATTGAAAAGTTTAGACCGTACCTATATGGACAGAAATTCCAAATTATTACCGACCATTCTGCCCTCCAATGGCTGAAAGGAGTCCGAAATCCAAATGGACGTCTAGCCAGGTGGGCGCTGCAATTAGCTGAGTATGATTTTGAAATATTTCATAAAAGCGGCAAGAAACACACAGATGCCGATGCTTTAAGTAGGATCCAGGAAGAATTAAGTGAAGAAGAAATAGAAAAATTACCTTCGCTTTTCTTGGAAAACTTGGACCTCCCTGTTGAACAGAGGAAGGATCCCAAACTTCTGGACCTCATAACAGCGCTAGAAAACCAAGAGCAACTTCCAAGAAGAAGAAGACGACCACTAAAGCAGTTCGTTCTTCAAAACAAAACGTTGTTCAGGAAGAAAAAACTTAACAGTTTCCTGAACATGGAAGATTTACTACTAGTAGTTCCAAAACAACTTCAAAAAGATGTATTGCATGAAATGCACGATGGATTACTAGGAGCTCATTTGGGATTGGCAAAAACGTGGAAACGGGTAAGAACACGATTCTTCTGGACAAGAATCTACAAAGATGTCAGAAATTACGTCTTGTCCTGCCAACATTGCGCAAAAGCAAAAACAATGACAACGCCAGCTAAAGGATTAATGCAGCCATGGTCAACAGTCTCAAAACCCTTTGAGCGAATTGGAATAGACACACTTGGACCATTTCCATTGTCACGACTTGGAAATAAACATGTTTTTGTTGTAACTGATTACCTTTCTAGAAGTGCAATAGCTAGACCAGCAGCAGTAGCTACAGCATTAGAAGCAGCAAGAACATTGCTTTATGAGGTTATTCTGAAAGAAGGCAGTCCAAGAGAAATCCTAAGCGACCGTGGAACCGAATACAGGAATAAAATGGTTGAAGAAGTCTCAAATATGTTTAAAAGTTTGCATAAAACTACGTCAGGATACCATCCAAGAACAAACGGATTGACTGAGAGATTTAATGCGACATTCGCAAAAATGTTGCAAAGTTACGTCAACGACGAACACACTGACTGGGACGAATTTCTTCCATTTCTCCTGTTTTCATACAACACGGGCGTTCATGAAACAACAGGATATACACCACACTATTTACTTCGAGGATATGATGTGGATTTGACAGTAGATGTTAATTTGGATTTGCCTCAGAAAGAATTTACATTAAGAACAGCAAAATTCATTCGAGCAGCCAGGAAAATTGCAAATGAGCGACTTGAAAAACAATCTGCAAAAAGCAAGAAAAGGTTTGATGAAGATAGAGTCAACAAAGAATTTGAACCAGGTGAATTGGTTTATTTGAAAACCGTCAACAGAAAAGTTGGCTTGTCAGAGAAGCTTTTACCGCAATTTTCCGGCCCTTATGAAATTGTGAGAAGAACAGCACCAAATGACTATGAAATAATTAATTCTACAAGAAAGAAAAGTGACATAGTGAATGTAGAAAGGTTAAAACCATATAAGGAGCGAATTGAAGAAGAAATAGATGAAGTTCTGAAGGATATGCCAGAAAAGAAAGTGAAATTTGCTGAAAAAGTGAAAAAAATCAGTAAAAATGGTGAAATTGTGGTTGAAAACACAGAAAAACCAGTGAAAACAACAAGAATCAAGCCAAAGGAGCGTTATATAGATGATACGGAACAAATTTCATTGAAATCGCTATTTGAATCACAGCCCACGAACGAAAATGATAAAAACCAACTTAAAAATCCGCCACCAGATGGCGCAAACACAAAAAATGATGATTTCCGGTCGCGCAGACTCAGACCGTTGAAACGAAAAGATTATCGTCATTGCTACTAGAGTTCTTTGCAACGGTGAACGCAGATAATAGCGTGACCCGAAACAAAGTCTTCTTCTGATTATTTGTTGATAAATTGTGTTAAATTGTGTGTTAAAAGGTTTGTGTGCATGTTGTGAATGTTTTTAGGTGATTTTAGAAATGAAGTGTGATGTTTTTAACGTCCTTATGAACGAATTTCGTGAAATAAAATTCACCGCCATTTTCCTCACTTGTGTCAAATATTAATTAGGTGAAGACATTCTAGACTAAATTTTAAATAGTTGAAGATTAAATTTAATAAAATATTGTTGTGAGATAAAATAATTTTAGAATATGAAAGGAATTAAGATAAACAATGGTGCGAATGGCTGGGAATGTGAAAGGACCCATCGCAACCTTCGCCATCTGCACTGAATTTCATTGGGTTTATTAAATAGGATAAAAATTAGAAATAATCAAAAATTAATAGTAATGACACGAGTGTTCGAAGGATGCGATGAAAATAAATAATTGCGAATTTTGTTGAAAATGAATAAATTTGAATTGATTTTGACAAACTGTAAATATTTTGTGATGAAATTTTTGATAAATTTAATGTAAATATTTCACGGCATAATTTTGATTGAATGTAAATAAGAGTTAATTGTTGTAAATAATTGAAATGAGTTGATGTTTTAACGGTATTGTTAATTTTAAAGAAAATTAGAGAAATAGGAAAAATATTTTTGAATTTGTTTTTTTCCCACTTTGGAAAATTGTTAAGAGTTGTAATTTATTATGAAAATGCTTGTTTGTAGTGTGAATGATTTTGAGTGTTGTGCAAAAATATGAACTTTGATTTTGATAATTTAATTTTGACAAAAATTTTCTTTTGACTTATGTTTTTTTTTTTTTTGTTAGACTTTTCAAATATGTAAAAATAAACAATAGAAAAGCAAGATTGTATTGGCGATATTAAGATAGTTAAGTTGAATTATTTTATGATTTAATTAGAATAGTAACATTGGAATAAAAGGGAGTGAAGTTAACTCCAGAATAATTTAAGTTTGTGTGATAATAATGAAACAACTGAGTGATAGCTTATGAAAGGTAGAAGTAGCCGAACATTCCTTAAGAATGTCCGATTTAAAAGACACCTGTCTGGTATCGAAATTTGTATTTTGGGGTCCAAAACACAGCAAAAAAGGGAGTTGTCACGTGTACGAACCGTGCTAATTAATGCGCGATTCGTAACGCGTAATTCGAGTTATTATTGGTTAAAGTTGCTAAATTTCGGCCACAGATGGCGCTGACGGTTGGACTCCGTCATCGCCATGTGATGGACCAGTCAATTCAATTATGGGGTTTATGGCAGATTTGCTATAAATAAGGAGCCCGCACTAAGACAGGTCTCTAATCACTTTTGCTTTGTAGATCTAGAGAGTCTGATGTCGCCTCATTAAAGAGCGCGGCTGATGACTATAAAACCAATTTGATTGCATTACATTTAGATTATCACACAGTTGTTTTATAACCCAATTAATAAAGGTTGTACATTTGATAAATGTAAAATGATAGTTTATCCAAATAACATTCTGACCTGTTTGAGAATAAATGTAACTGAATTTAAAAGGGATCGAACAAACTCTGTTTGTCCGGTCAAATAAATCTGAATTGAATTTAAAGCATAAATGAATCTCATTCCTTCCTTTTCACACTCATTAAAACCCCAATTAAACACAGTTGCGTGGAAACCTGATCAGGCCCGGAATCCACGTAACAATATCCACAGACGTACCATTTTCCAATCCTTGGAGGACATACGCTCAAATGGAAGCGGATCAACTCCAACATGAACGGGAAGCGGCTGCGGCGCGGGATCAATGGGAGGAAAATAGACGCCATTTGCAGGACTCACTCATGGAAAGAAGACGAATTGTGGACGGGATGCGAGCGGTTCGAGAAGAAATTCAACGAGGACCACCGCCTCCTTATCAACCCGTATTTATGCAACCGGAACCACAGCAACATCGAAGGAGTCCACCTGCATTGACAATGGAAGCATTGATGAGAGTATTACGAGAGGATAGAAGGGAGTTACAACACGAACTTCGCCAGGAGTTGCTCGAGTCGATGAGGCAAATTAGGCGCGAGCTGAACGACAGAGTGGAGGAATTTATCCATTCGCACAACGAGCGAACTCAGCCTGAACCACCAGCACCTGAAGCAGGTTTGGGGGCCACACGTCGTGGTCGAGAGGGCGCTCGGGGAGCCGACTTTTCTTTTGGAGATACTGGATGTGCGTCGGGACCACGACGCACTGGCTCTTATTCTCC
Organism: Strigamia acuminata; assembly: GCA_949358305.1. Lineage (NCBI taxonomy): Eukaryota > Metazoa > Arthropoda > Chilopoda > Geophilomorpha > Linotaeniidae > Strigamia > Strigamia acuminata. The sequence goes on along the minus strand of CASHSZ010000136.1, from coordinate 205,586 downwards.
GAGACGACGCCAACAACATTCACAACAGGGAGACACGACTTTCAATGTTCCACGGGACCCACCATCAAATCCTGACCCGGATTCCGCTCAAAGAGGTAGCCAGGGCATACCACTCAGCGCCTCAAGACAACAGCCTCACACGAGATCTCAACTCTCGTTGGAGTCGGAAGATCAGCGTCAAGCCGCTCAGGTTGGAAGGTATAAACTTAAAGTTGAAAAAATTCCATACTTTGACCCGGATGAAGCTACTTTCGACACAGTGGACTTGTTCCTGGGTAAGCTATATGCGCACATGTTTACCATGGGAGCACCGGAGGGAATATATTTGAAAGTATACGTGGTTCTCGCGCTCCGAAATAGAGCGCAACGTTGGTGGATGGCTCTAACTCCAAAACCAAACAATTGGGAGGACTTTGAATTAGTTTTCAGGCAGGTATTTTCCATTAATTCAGCTTTAGCTAATGTTAAGTTATCTCAGCGCAAACAAAAGCCAGGGGAATCAACTATGTCGTTCCTCAGCGAGATGATTCATTATTTAAACATTGCTGGATACAAGGACAAGGGCTTGCAGTGGGAACGAGTTCAGGGCATGATGCAAACACAGGTCGTACAATTAATGCGCTCTTGGTGCATCAGGACGATCGACGACGCAGTCAAAATGGGCAACGACGTCGATAATCGCCTTCAGTTGGATTCGTTGCGGACTTTTGAGTACAAACAGTGCGGAGTTTCGGACCAGGATATGCCTTTACCCGCAGGAGTGGGTCCTGCCACACGTACCAAAACAGAGGAGGAGAAGTTAGATCAACAATCTACTTCGTCCAGGTCTGGTCGTTTTTCACGATTCAACAAAGTATTTACAGCATTGCTCGAGGACATGTCGGCCTGCGCACTTGATCCAGAAGATCCCAACAGCGAGGAATCAAAAAGGGACCCGCCAAAGGAGTCTGCATCGGCGGCAGCACAAAGGTCTGATGTCCATGTCATGAATGCGACTACCACGCCAACACCTAGAACGGATACACAGCACACATGTCCCAAGGACGTTGTCATTTTTCCAGCCGCTAAAGAGGCGCCTTCAGAGCCCAAGCTCCCGAAGAATGCTATGTGGAGAAAAACACCAACGGACAAATGGTTCATGTCTGACAGGCAATCATGGAGGCCTGTGTGCCCCGTTTGTGGCAAGGAATGGAGTCGTCAGTCGGGAAACGCAAGCGGCCTGCTCAAAGCATGAGTCCAGAGAGCGGGTCGGACATCAACATCAAGGACTCTACTGAGAAGAGGACTGAAGAATCACCAGACATCGATGGAAGTACAAAACCGTCTACTCCGACACCAGAGGCGCCATCTGCTGTTCGAGAAGACAACAACAAATCATTAACCCCGTCTACGGACATTAAATTAACTACATTAATTAAATCAAAATCAAAAACACCCGGTGTCGTATCACCACAACAAACAAAATCAGCGCAACTTTCGTCTGTGAAAGCCAAGGAAACCCCCAAAAAACCAATTTCGTTGACAACGCAGAGTGAGACGTTGCAAACAAACTTCGTTCTTTTGTCGCCCGAGGAATTATAAAAATCCGAAGAGCCAAGAATCGAAATTACGAAGACTGATCGCTTCAACAGAGAAGCACCATACATCAAAATAACATGGGCTAACGTGAGTTTTGTCGCACTTTTGGATTCAGGCGCTCAGACATGTGTAATGTCGGAGTCATTGTTTAACAAACTTAAAGCCAATATGGGTTTGGAATTGCTCGAGCTTCACGAAACAGTGCGTACAGCGGCCGATGACAAAATTCCAGTTAAGGGATCTGTTAAACTGTCGGTGCGCGCACCTTTGGCCGTTATTTCTTTCATTTGCTTAATTATACCCAAAACATCAGAAGACCTTCTGCTGGGAAGAGATTTCTGCAGAGCGGTTGGTCTGTGCACGGACTTTGAATTGTGCCAGTGGTATTTGAAGGGATCACAAGAGCGAAGACAATTCATGACTTTAGAACAAGCTAACAAGTCAGAATCTGTTCTTTTATTTCCCATCAAGAAGCCCGATGATACAAGGGACAGCGCCGGGGATGTACCCAAGGTAGTAATTAATAACATTAATTGTATTCTTCTAGAACATCGACCTTTGTCGCAAGAGATTTTCGAATATCCGAATGACGATGCTCGGCACCAAATCAAGAGGATTCGGAATCGTACACGAGATCAGTGGTCATTTGTATGGTCACCAAGGAGGAAGGATTCCATTAAAAAATCAAGAAAATCCAATTCATCATTGTTTTCGACGCTTAGCCAACGCAGACGTGCAAGACGACAGCGGAGACGCCTTTATGAATTGTCACCAACAATAAAACAACTTAACACGCAAGGAAGACAGCTTTTGCGTCGTGTGGATGAAAATGCGCTCATGGTCAGAGTACACGATCCTTCGACGATTTCGGAGCCGCCTTTGGATGTTAATGTACTACAATATCAACCAAGCAGTGATCCAACACAGCTGGATTGGATTTACGACCAGCTGTGGTCATCATTGACGGTGCCCCAAATTCGTTTATTAATTCAGACTCTTCGACCAATTTCGAAAGTATTTCGCGAGGAGGTTGGATTATGTAACAACACTCAGTTTGAAGTAAATTTAAAACCGGACTTTAGACCAATTCATGTGCCTGTAAGACCCGTTAACCCAGCAAAAAAGATGGTAATTGACGCTTATTTGGACCAAAAACTAAAACAAGGCATTATTCGTCGATCAAAAAGTGATTGTGCGGTGGCGCCTGTTGTTGTTCCAAAGAAGACTGGAGACTGGCGTACAGCCATGGATTTTAGGCCGATGAATGCTCAAACTTTACCCGATGTCTACCCACTACCCGACATCGATAATATATTTTCTTATTTAGGAGGATCAAATTGGTTTTCAATCATAGACGGACGAGAAGCTTTCCACCAGATTGGAGTGCGCCCAGGTGACGAGAGATTTCTCGCATTTATCACGCAACACTCAGTTTGAAGTAAATTTAAAACCGGACTTTAGACCAATTCATGTGCCTGTAAGACCCGTTAACCCAGCAAAAAAGATGGTAATTGACGCTTATTTGGACCAAAAACTAAAACAAGGCATTATTCGTCGATCAAAAAGTGATTGTGCGGTGGCGCCTGTTGTTGTTCCAAAGAAGACTGGAGACTGGCGTACAGCCATGGATTTTAGGCCGATGAATGCTCAAACTTTACCCGATGTCTACCCACTACCCGACATCGATAATATATTTTCTTATTTAGGAGGATCAAATTGGTTTTCAATCATAGACGGACGAGAAGCTTTCCACCAGATTGGAGTGCGCCCAGGTGACGAGAGATTTCTCGCATTTATCACGCACAGAGGACTTTTCGAATATGTGAGAATGCCGTTTGGACCCATTAATGGCCCAGCAACTCTGCAGAGAGCCATGAACAAAACTTTGTCGAAATATCTTTACAAATTCGTGTTCGTTTATCTCGATGACGTGATAATTTTCAGCAAAACTTTCAAGGAGCATGTACAACATCTCAAAATAATTCTTCAAGCCTTGGATGAAGCGGGATTCACGATGAACGCCAACAAGACGGAATTGTGCAGAACATCGCTCGAGGTTTTGGGACACATTGTGGAGGCTGGACACATTAAACCAAATCCAAATAAGGTGACGGCAATTCAATATTTTCCGGCGCCTACCAACATTAAAGAATTACAAAGATTCAAAGGAATGATTGGTTATTATCAGTCATTTTTCCCAAATTATTCAAAAACATGCGAAGTGTTTCGTCCTTTACTCAAAAAAGATTCCGAATGGTTTTGGACGATTCAACATCAACAAGCATTTGATTCACTCAAGAAAGGATTGGCAGAACCAACTCTACACAGAAGATTCCCAGATTGGACCAAGCCATACATACTACAGACAGACGCCAGCTATTCGGGTTTGGGCGCTGCCCTTATGCAACTAAATGATCAAGGTGAACGAACACCAATCGCCTTTGCATCACGTGCATTGAATTCTGCAGAAAAGAATTACAGCGTTACCGAAATTGAGTGCTTGGCGGCGGTTTGGGCGGTCAAGAGATTTCGTGTATATCTTGAGATGATGAATTTTTATTTAGAAAGCGATCATTTGTCGTTAAAGTGGCTTTTCCAGCAGCGAGAACCAAAGGGACGCCTGGCACGATGGGTTTTGTCCCTCAGTGAGTACAAATTTACATTTCTTTACTGTTCAGGAGCACAGAATCGTGTTGCGGACGCCCTAAGCCGTGCGCCTGTGGAACCATCGGAACCATTGGATGCAGACGACTCGCCTCTCGTTGATGAAACATGCTACATTGCTTATTTTGACGACCCAAATGATTGGCCAAAATTACCAATAATCAACATTACTGGAGTTGGATTGGCTGCGGCACAACAACGAAATAACGCAGCTGTGATGACAAGAGCGCAGAGACGACAACAGCAGATTAAACCAAAATTGGGCAGGCCAAAAGGTTCTAAAAATAAAAAGAGACCACCACCAAATTATCAGGTATTAACTCGAGCCAGAGCACGTCAACAAACACAAGTTTCGACGCCTCCTGGGGCTGTTGCACCATTGCCACCTTTAATTCCGCCTCTGCCATCACCAAATGTGCCAACTGCATCGTTTCCAACTCCTGACATGTTGAGCCCACCCGCAGGACCATCTGGAGCTGCGCGACCGAATTATGACGGATATGGAGGTCCGGATTCGGATTCGTCGGACGATTCAACAACTTATCGACCAGCATGGATGGGACGTGCAGGATTTATGCCACAGCAAGTGCGACAAGATCGATCACAATTTCAAAGAAATGCGTCGAGACGCCCTGTTGCTGATGACCAACAAGACGAAGAAGAGGATGAGGCCGAGCGACTCCATGATGCGCCGCAGGACCACCAACCTTTTCGTCTAATACCAACAATTAACGAAATAATTCGTCGACAACACGAAGATACGTGGAGCGCCGAATTAATCGAATATCTTGATCAAGGACATTTGCCCAACGACCAAGTACAAGCAGCGCGTATCAGGTATCGTGCCGTAGATTTTGCTATTTATAAGGGAATGTTATGTCGTTATCCACCGATCGACATAAATAAAATTCGCCGTAGAAGACAAATCTATTTGCCCTTAGTGTTACGCGAACAATATTTCAAGGCTCTGCATTACCCGCCGAGCTGCGGACATTTAGGAGTTGAAAAAACACTTCATCGACTCCGGGCCCGAGTTTATTGGCCAAAAATGAAGGAGGACGTTTTGCTTTGGATTCAAAAATGTGAACCATGTCAACGAGCCAAGCCGTTGAATCGCCTTCCATATGGACCAATGATCATGGCCAAACCACGACATTTGTTTCACACAATTTACATCGATTATTATGGTAAAAAGCCCCGATCGATTGGAGGACATTGTTACGCATTAGTAATTGTGGATGCCGCCAGTCGATGGTTAGATGTAAGATTGACCGAGACATCTGACTGGAAAACAACAATCAAACAATTGCAAGGATTTATTCAGCGATGGGCATTTCCAAAAGTCATCATCAGTGATAATGCGCCAGCTTTCCGATCAATGGAATTCCAGGCTGCATGTCAGAGTTTTGGCGCCATCAATCGCTATACGGCTGTTTATCATCCACAAGGGAATTTGGCCGAGAGACTAAACCAAGCATTAAAAAACTGCATTTTAGCTTATATTGAAGAGCATGTGCGCTGGGACGTTCACATTGGATATTTTGTGCTGGCAATCAACTCAGCATATCAGGCTTCGCTTCAATATTCTCCTTATCAGATGGTGACGGGACAGGAGGCGCGTTATCCAGGTGATTTCGATTCGGACACTGACGATGGACAGCCGCTGCCACCAGCACGAGCGCGAGAGACGCATGAATTGATGAGAGAATTGCGAAATAATGCCACTGCAAATTTACAAAAAGCTCAAATTAGACATAAACGTTGGTTTGATCGAAAAAGAAGACCACATGATTTCAAACCGGGCGATTTTGTATCTATTAAAAATCGACAATTGTCATCAGCGGACCGACAGTTTGCTGCAGGACTTCGACAGAGGACGGAAGGCGTTTACGTAATCCATAAATTAACTGGACCCAATACTGTCATTCTAATGGACAAGGATGGTCGTCGAATGCTGCCGTATAACGTCGTAGAATTGCGCCATTGGTTCAATAATGATGATGATTTAGACCAAACGGACGCAACAATGATCGAAAAACATGTTGCTGCGTTTACATCGGAAATTGAAACCATCATCGCTTCATTTTCGATAAAATAACTTAATTTCTTTTCATTTTATAATTTTATTTCTTTCTTTACTTTACCCAACCTTCTTTCCTTCTTGTGTTTATAATTTTCCCTGCTTTAAACCAAATATTTACGGAGGATAGACGCTGAAAATAGTAAGTAAAGATTAGTTTAGGAATTTGAAATTCATCAATTTAAAATGATGATACGAAAATTTACTAAGTCCAAACTCATGCTTCTTCGAAGTGCGTGATTAAATCTCGTTCACGCGAGAGGTCCGTGTCATATTTTATGACGAGGCGACCCCGTAGCGAAACCGCGTGTATTAAAGACATGTGAGGGCACGACTTGGTTAGTTTGAAATTAGTTTGCGTCTGAATAGTCGCCTTAAAACATTTAACAATTACTAAAATTGGATTAACATTGTTAGAAATTGTGCGTCTATCAACCGTAAGTACTTTCTATCTCACAACAATTTAATTTTAATTGAATATTTTCGTTAAAATGGCTTTTTCTTTCCTGGAAAATCTCCATTTCTTTTAGTTTCACTTTACGATAATTTATTATGGCGTCCTACGATCCAAAAGTAACAATTACGATTCCAAAACCAACCCAAAAAAGCTATCCAAAATACCTGCCGATGCCACCAATTGAAGCGTCGGGCGAAGGACTGGTGCCACGCTTTCATCCTGACCACCCGAATGATCAAAGCTTCCCTAATTATGAACTGTGTCCAGTTTGTAGTGGTACAGGATTTGAAATTTACCAACTACGGGCGCCACGAGAATGCCGAGCGTGTCGGGGCGGCGGTGACTTGCGCCGTTGCAAATTTCGGAAATGGATGCGCCTTATGTTCGCTTATGTATTAGGCTACGAGTCGATAGATAAAACTTCGTTGGCAGGAGTGGATTTTCCGCCGCCGAGGATTCCATTCGGCAGTGCGAACGCCATCGCTCGTTTTCGTCATGCGCACGCATCATATTTGGCACGCATAAAGCAATTGGCGAGAGAGAAGGGAATCCGGCCGTTGACTTGGAAGTATCCAGAGGGAGCATACATAATAGCTGGTGAACAGCCTGCCGAACTTCCGGACCAGTTTGTGACGCCTGAAGGAAGAACCTACGATGTAGAATCAGGTATAGAACTGTGTTTGACGGCGCCTAATGTGATTGCGGATGCGAAAAAAGCATATTCGGAGCCAGAAAGAGTTGCGGCCGACTTGCCATTTCAACATTCAAATCTGCGCCCACGACATACGTACGAGGAGCGAAGCACGCATCGTTTGAAGGAGTACACGCAGAAAGTGACGAAAAGGATTGGAGCGGAGGCGAATCGAGACACTCACTTCGTGACGGGACGATCCGGACCAGCATTGGACGTCTCCTCGGTCATCATCGAGGAAAACGGAGCGGTTGGAGGAGCGCCTGCCGCCTTGCCTGTCGTTGGACCAACAGAAGAACTTTCGTTGGGCGATCAAGTGATTAAAAAGGTAAAGAAGAATGAAGAAAACAGAGGAGAGAGAGAGAAAATTAGTAATATCAACACGATGTCGACCCCGATTATCAAAACGGAATCGAGTGTGACGGCGGCGGAGGCGAAATCAACCAACGTTACAACGGCGACCACTGCTGCGCCAATCGTCATTCCTTATTTTTATGTCGTAAAAAACAAATCATCTTCGATTGAGACGTCCGAATCGAGCCAAGCTGCCCGACCTGTCGATGCCACCACTGTGACCCAATCGAATGTGACGCCTAAGATGATGACTTCGGTCGTTGCGACATCAGTGCCGATTACGTATTCTGGGATTATGACCACAAACACAAAAATGGACACTATCGCAGATTTTAACAAAAAATTAATAACAGCTGATTTTTCCCCACAGGTTGACCGAGATATTAAGGCGTTGTTGAACTTCACACCGTCTTCATCCATCGCGAATATCGCTGCCAAGATTGCAGAGGATGCAGGAGAATGCGCAAAGATCCACGACGTTAAGAAATTGGAAAACAAGATTTCAAATCCAATTGCTAAGGCTATTTCAGCGGTCTCGAGCGGATCGACGTCGTCAGAAGGATGCGCGTCTCTGAAGCCACGTTATCTCCAGGGATTTGACCGAAATGGATGTACCGTGCGCCCGGATCGTATCTTCACTCAGATGTCCGAAATATTCCGGCGCCATGAGCTTGAGATACTGTACCCCATGGAGAACAGGGGCCAAGGACGAATCAATCTGAGATCTGAGGGATGGAGCGAACTTTTCAAGATGTCGATTAATTTGGACTTCAATGTTAGCGCCTCGGACTTCAAGACGGTCGTCGGAACGATTTTCGGACGCCTCGGGAACATCGCGAAGGAAATTGAAGCAAAGATGACGAAAGACTGTACCGGAGACGAACACGCGGTGCAGCACCTCATTGTGCACGCTGTGCACTTTAACTTAAAAGAGATCATCTCCCAAATGCATCAGAGTCGTCGTGACGCTGTCAAACGATTTCGAGAGGCCGACGCACTCAAGGAGGCCCAGCGGTTGGAGGACGAGAGAAGTGCGCCCGCCAAACCACCACTGGATCCAGAATTGATCATGACGGAGGATGAAATTAAGAACTTTTCAGAGAAAATCCTCATCGAGTTGGCGCCTGAAAAATTGGTGCAACAGTTTGAGGACGCAATTGCCGAAAATCCGAGATTGGCAGATCCCCGAACCAAATATTCATTCCGATACGACCCTGTAATCGTGGCAGACACAGGAATACTCGCCTCGGAATTATCATCGGATGTGGATTATTCAATGTCGGATGTCGAGTCACTTCGCGAGTCAACGGGCGACGAGGAGAACCACAAAGCATTCCTGGCGGCGCGAGAACACAACAAAATTGAAGTAATTCATGCCGACGAGCCTTTCAGACTTCCTGGAGTTGGACGGGGCGGTGCAAAAGCTGGACGTCGATCCCCATTGATGTCGAGGATGCCTAAAATGATTTTGACACCACCGAAGGAGAATGACGACAATGCAAGCGAGGTTGTCACACGTGAGAGTTTACGCGAACCGGTCGAACCGAAGCCTAGGGAGAAGCGTCTCGTGGAGCCAACTTGCGCCCTTGCGATCATGGAAGAGATTATTCCGGTGGACGAAATATTCTATTCGTTGCCATGGGAGCCCAAGATCGAATTGGTCGTGGATTGGAGTATTCTGACGCGCCTTTTCGAAACGATCATCTTTTCGGACTTGCAACTTAACCACAGCGCGGGCGAGAAGTTATTGTCCATCATTAAACAATACTACGTTGTGCATTTCCTTTATCGAGTGAACAGAATTAGCCAGAAGTGTTACGCGACTTCTAAACAACAGGTGAGAGTGATCCTCGTGAAAACAGCGCTTAGACTGGTCTATTATGCGATGGACGGTCAAGGCGCGTCTGCATTTTAAGAAAATAAAACTCATGGATTGACTTCAAGAACCTATAGTGACTTTGCGCCTCCTAAAAACCCATATACGAACTGTTGTGTGTGTGGACTTTATTGTGATAATTGTGATACAAACGATAAGTGTTATAATTGTTTAAAATGTGATTATTATACGCCTCAATGAAGATTTTGCGTTCAGTTCCGTGAAAACTCAAACGCCTACGAAAGAAGATAATATTCGTTTGCGAACTTTTTATTTTTTGATATTTATATTTTACTAATCATTTTTGCTAATCATTTTCATTAACCATTTGTGATCATTGAAATTTTGCTATCCTTGTATTGTGATAATTGACGCCAAATCAGCGCCTAATCAATATTTTTATTTGCTAAAAATTTACATTTTTATAGAAATTTTGCCACCCATAGGTATTGTTAATTAATCTTGAGATATTTAATTATCTAGTCATAACGAAAAATACCATTGTTAATTTCAAGTGTTGTCAAATAATTTAACAAATTTTATTAATCTATATAGAATTTAGTCGTAATTAGCGCCTAAACGTCTATTGATTCTGTTAATTTTTAATCAAACGATTTTTTTTACAATATTCCTCTCCTAAACCCATTTGTTTGTGTTTGTTTGTTCTTGTCTGTAATTGCGCCAAGTTGTGCGCCTGTTGCGTCTGTCCAAATAAATCCCTACCTGTGTTATGTGTTTATTATGAGATTAATGTTGTTGATTCATTATTTTTATTTATTTATATGTTCAAATTTTTATCAATCGTGTTTGTTAACTCCATTTAGATGTTGATTATATAGAAACCATATAATAAACATCTAGGTGGGGGGGAATGTCACGGTCCTGACTTTAGACAGTAATAATTTTCAAAATTTTAAGCGCATTTTGCGCCTTTTCCCTAATTTTTCCCAATTTTATTAAGAAGTTGTTTTAATTTCTTTAAATTATTTTATTTTTCCCAAATCTAAATTTATTATTTTATTTTATATTATTTTCCTTATTTTTGATATTTATCTTTAATTTGGCCTGGTTTTAATCACCCCATCCAGACAATTCATGAGAATTCTGCAATAAGTTGATATAATCGCGCTCTAAATTTGCATATTTCACCCCTGATCGCCTGTTTTCTGCCCAGTCCCCATTGGGAATTGACTTGGCCTTTGACATGTGATCAGAGGTGACTTGTTCTGTCAAGACATTTTTGACAGAGAGAATAATTTTTGCCTTCGACTAGTTAACATCTTCTGTCTCAACTGGAAGATTTCCAAGTGCGATTTATGTTGCGTCTCAACGCATACGGTCATTATGCAGCCCGAATTCTCATGTTAGTCTAAACTAACCACAACATTTATTATTTGCCCATTATTTGCGTACAAATTACTGGAAAAACGGCGTATTCGACGGTCTTAATTCGTCAATACATTTTATGCCACGACTGTGACTTCCTCCTCAGCCTAGACATTTTGAACTTATACTCGTCTCAATTGCGTATTCATTTCATTATCGACAGTTCGACGACGTTGTCTGCGGTTTGGTACCTGTTTGCGCGTTCACCCAACGTTTGCGCGTGTTCAGGAGAAGAAACATACTCTTCGTAAGTACGCCTAGCATATGACAACATTTTCCCTAGTGAAGAGCGATATATTTGGTCTTAAAATTCGAGTATCAACGTTCGCCATTTTGCCCGGCGCCCGAATTGAATCCTGCACCCATAAAATACAGATTTCACGAATAGACGCTGTCTTAACCTAGCTACCACCCCCGGCAAAGTTTTAAGAGTTGCAGCGCCTGCGAACCTAAATTTTCTGGTTATTACAATCCCTGGAAATTCTCAAATTTCCGAAACCATTGTTAAAAAGTCGACTACGACGTGACAATGGCTAGTGTTTTTTTTCTTTCCAATGTGAGTTTTTCTTTCTTCACGTCTTTATCATACGTGTCTCGAAGTATTTTCTTCCTGCCTTTTACCTGATCAACTTTCTTGACGAAATCGGGATTCGGATTATACGTCTTAATACACAGTTTAGGAATGGATTTACTTACATTGAATAAATTATTTGAATCACTCATTAAAATGTCCGTTAGAATTTGTCCCGAGGCTAAAATCAAGCAATTTTTAGGAAAAACTACGTGTTCATCTTCTATTATATTTTTGACGGATTTGAAAGCACACAAATAAGGACCTTCGTTTCTGCGAACACTGTCTGATCCCTGCGTTTTGTTGATTATGCAGTTCATAAAAGTCGTCGTGTTTTCTTGCAATGTTTCGTATAAACCGAATTTAATAGCTAAGCAGTTGGCGCAAATTCGAGGAAATACGTTCGTGTTATGAGAATTTGTGTTTGTGTATTGTTTACCAAAATTATATTTATCTATTTCTGCCAGTTTATGACTTAAAACACAGGATGTATTGACACAAACAGCCGATTTTGCAACCTAACCTAACCTATCTACTAAAAACACCATAATACCATCTGAATTATTTTTATTCCACACATGGCTCAAATTATATAACTTTTGTTTATATGGAAATGAAATTAGCAATGAAAAAAAAAAGTTCCCATTACAATTATCAAGATAACGTGCACACCCATTTGAGTTGTTCTTTTTTGTTACAGTTTGTTTCTATGAACTAAACAATTCAATCAAGCTGAACCTTTAAGGCACAGCAAATAAATTCTGATTAAAACAGGTGTTGTTATAAATTGGATATTTTAATAATTCCATTGTATATTTAATAGTTTTCTGATTGTTGGGAAATATTTTATCTTTCCGTTTTCTGTAAGCACAAAAGTATGGAAATATTTCATCTTTCTGTTTTCTGTAATCACTGAATTTATCAAGAGTATAAAACCCTTCGTAAATGCAATTCTTCTTTAGTTTACATTTCTTTTTTGACTTATAAATAACACCTTCCTTGTCACAAAACATATTCTTAGAAATAAACATGAGGTCTATTGTATTTTTAAAAATTGATTTCAACTTAAAGATTTTAGTTTTCGTAATGAGAATTAATCCATTGGAAGGTAGATCAGAACCAAGTAACTTTGTAGTCTCTGATTGTAGTTGGAAGATGTTAAAATGATTTTCAATGAATGACGTAGAAAAAAATTGCACAATTTTCTTATGTTCCTTAATCTTAACACAATCTTAACGCCACTTACTTGACTGCCTATGCTGATAATACAACTACAAAAAAAACTTTCTATACCTTAAATCCGTACATCTATTCATATTTTAAACACTTACACGATCAGGTTACATCTTATACGAAAACCAAACGAGAATTTAAAAGACTGGAACAAATACTTTGCGACGTTGAGGACACTCCAGTAAGTTCATACCTGGAAGCGACTTACGAGGCCGATTTACTGTTAATCAGCTGCTGTGTTCAGCCTAAATTAGCAAGCAATAATGTAACGATAGCAAAGCTTAATTGATTGTAATTAGCAACAATGATTTTGTGTAATAATGCTCACTGCTATAGCAACAGCAGTTCTGGAATGCAGAATGATTTAAGATGAATAAATGTACAGACGTGTGAGAGTTTCTCCCAAACCAATGGCTGGTTATTTGTGTATACAGAACACATCAGTGGTATCCACGATGTTGCGACGAGCGCCACGTTGACTGAGCGAAGAGAGCGTTGAGTGACATTCTCCCAACTGTGAGTTTCGTCTGTCTTTGGGCCGTTTTGTTGAGTCGGCGACACGTTCGAGAGAGAACTCGGCTGACAAGCGACGACAGTTGCCACAGTGGGCACGGCAGCGAGCTGCGGGTCGTGGTAGCGGTTACCTGGACGAGAATCGGGAGGAAAGACGGTCGGCGATTTCGTTTTTTTTTTAGAAGGCGTGTCACGCGGCGGCAGAGAGGCCGGCTGGAGAGTTGCGGCCACGAGGACGTGCCACACGGTTCAGACGGCGACGTGTTGCGGTTTGCGTCTGGTGTGTCGAGTGAAGACGGCACGAAGAGCGGTTGCTCGGATCGATTTTTGGAAGGAAAGCCGCGCGGCGAAGCCTAGTTTCGAATGGCGCAGGCGGCGCAGCCAATGTTGGGAAATCTCCCAACGTTCAAGGGGACGACCTGGCAGGAGTGGTTGACATGGAAGGAAACTTTTGTGTTGTTTGTGTCGCTTAATAGTGTTGATAAAGATAAGCAAGTAGCTTTACTTTTGACATCTGTAGGAACTCTCATGTATGACAAAATTAAGCGGTTGGTACACCCGAAGGAGGTGGCAAACATGGATTTGGACGTGTTAATTGCAGCAGTGGATCTGCACTTTAAAACCGTCGACACTCCCTATATGGCACGTCAACGTTTTGGGGCGAAAAAGAGAAAGCCAGGCGAGTCAGTGGACACATATATCGCGGATTTACGAGTGATGGCACAGCGGTGCAACTTCCTGACGAAAGACGAGATGGACAATGCGATTGTAGAACAAGTGGTCCGCGGAGCCAAAAATCCGGTTTTGGTACGTGAAATCCTTTTAAATATGCCTTTGTCAGTCCTCGAGGTCACTAAAAGAGCGGTGGCCCACGAGATGGCCCATATGGCAGCTGAGGGGAAAGAAGAAGCCCTGCCAGTGGTTGAATCCGACAGCACCCCGTCGACGTCTGCAGCGGTACAGCAGACCTCTGCGGATTTTCGGCGAGGTGGCCAGCGAGGGCGTGGGCGAGCGTTCGTGCCGCAAAGACCGGCGGGTTCACCAGCAGCGATGGGCGGACGAGGCGGCGGTTTCCAGCGACCTTGGCGCGGGCGCCAAGAGTCGACGAGAACACAGGCGGGCCGACCTTTCAAGCGCGACGGCACACCGGTACAGTGTTTTCGGTGCGGGGGGCCGCACTTCGTCAAAGATTGCCCATACGACCCGCTTTTCGGACCATCAGGTGCACCATTGCCGAGGACAACTGGCAGGCTTCGAGGAGACTGGGTCAGGAGGACTGGCGAGGCGGACCAAGGCTGCGCGATGCCCTCATTTCCAACGGATGTCGATGGCGCGAGCGCAGGTGGCGCTCCCGAAGAAAACTGGCGCCAACGTCGTGTTCCCGTCAACACCTTGCAGGAGCAAGAGGAGGAGGACTTCGCGCTGTTTCAGTTAAAGAGTTCGGGAAGGCGCCCGCCGCCCTTGATGGTGCATGCACAGTTGAACACGTTGGATTTTGATTTGTTGTTGGATACCGGAAGCGTGTTATCTATATTAAACGTGAATGACTGTAACATGTTGCTGTCAAGAGGTCTGATTGCCATGCAGGACATTAGAGTGTCCACTACCAGATTATACGCTTATCAAAGGCAACCGGTGGAGGTGTTGGGAGAAGTGCAAGTTCATCTACTCATCGCAGGAAAGCTAAAGTTTGTAAAGTTTATAATTGTTGGGAAATTGGGTCCCAGTTTGGTGGGGCGCGATCTAGTCTCATTGTTTGGATGGCAAACCATCTCCAACGCCCTGATGCCAAATGTTTACGGGACAGCTCGAGGACAGTTACGGGACAATGTTGGAGAGTTAAGGGGTGATTTGGTGGGGCAGTTGACCACCGGCCGACCCGGGAGCCAGACGGACCCCAGATTAAAGGCGTTGTTGGGGCGGTACCAGGGAATTTTCAAGAAAGGCTTGGGCACGTATACGGGTAGCCCGGTGGATTTGATATTACGCACTGACGCAGTACCAAAGTTTTTTAGACCTAGACCGGTCCCGCTGCCCCTGAGGCCGGCCGTGGCGAAGGAAATCGACCGTTTGGTCGCCGAGGGAGTTTTCCGACCCATACAGTTTGCAGAGTGGGCCACACCGTTGGTGACAGTGGTGAAGAAGGACGGGAGTGTCCGGCTCTGCGGTGATTACCGCTCGACGGTCAACGCCAGTCTTCAGCCCGACCCCTACCCATTACCAAAGATTTCTGAGTTGCTCGCATCGATTGGACGAGCTAGATTCTTTAGTTTGCTGGATATGCGACACGCTTACCAACAGATCCCGTTGTCGACCCGGTCGGCGGAGATAGCCGCGGTCAACACGGAGAAGGGCGTGATGGCAGTGACCCGCCTGCCATTTGGGACTATGCCATCAGCGGGAAGGTTTCAACGTATAATTGTGATGGTTTTAGATGGTGTAGTCCGGATTTTCATTTATTTAGACGACATTTTAATAGCCACCTGGACGCTTGAAGAGCATTTTGAAGTTTTGGAGGAAGTTTTCAAGCGATTGGCGTCCAAGGGCTTACGACTCGCCTTGGAGAAGTGTTTATTTTGTAAACTTAAATTAGACTTTTTAGGATTCACAGTGAGCGAGAGAGGAGTCCAACCTATAACATCGAAGATTGAGGCCGTGGTCGCTATCCCGCCCCCGGCCGACGTGAAACAACTCCGTACTTTCTTGGGAATGGTCGCCTTTTATGCAGTTTTTGTGCACAAGTTGGCAGATTTCGCAGCACCATTGTATGAGTTGCTGTGCACGGATGCCATTTGGAGTTGGAACCGTCGTAGGCAGGAGGCCTTCGACGCCATCAAGAGGGCATTAACCACCGCCCCGATTTTGACGTTTTATGATTTGGTGCGTCCGTTGTCCATCGCGACTGATGCGTCGCCTTTTGGAGTGGGAGCGGTGCTGGCCCATATTGGACAGAACGATCAGGAGTTGCCGGTTGCTTACGCTTCCCGTTCCTTGACGAAGGCGGAAATAAACTACGCACAGATAGACAAGGAGGCCCTCGCCGTGGTGTTCGCGGTAAAAAAGTTTCACGTTTACCTAATGGGAAGGGCTTTTGTTATATTTACAGATCATAAGCCGCTGTTGGGCATTTTGGGCCCAGATCGTCCCATCCCATTGGTAATAAGCCCGCGAATGCTGCGCTGGGCATTGATGCTGGCCGCGTATGAGTACCGACTTGTCTATAGGAGAGGAGAACAGAACCAGAATGCTGACACCCTCAGTCGTTTTCCGGTGGAGGTGGCACGCGAGGAGGCGGAGGAATGGCCTTTATTTCTGGTCGAGCTGGAGCGGGAGGAGCTTCTTTTGGCAGCGGATGTGGCGAAGGCGACGGACGCCGATCCGGTTTTGACACGTGTGGTGGCAGCGGTGCGCTCCGGGGACCCCCTTTTAATTAACAGCTTGAAAGATTTTGTAGTGAAATTTTATGAATTGACCATTGTGGCGGGAGTGCTGATGTGGGGCGATCGGGTCGTGATACCGACCGCCTTGCGGCAGAAGATGCTGCGTTTGCTCCATGAGGGGCATCCCGGAGTGGTCACGATGAAGAAGCGCGCACGTAGCGTGGTGTGGTGGCCAGCTAGATTCTTTAGTTTGCTGGATATGCGACACGCTTACCAACAGATCCCGTTGTCGACCCGGTCGGCGGAGATAGCCGCGGTCAACACGGAGAAGGGCGTGATGGCAGTGACCCGCCTGCCATTTGGGACTATGCCATCAGCGGGAAGGTTTCAACGTATAATTGTGATGGTTTTAGATGGTGTAGTCCGGATTTTCATTTATTTAGACGACATTTTAATAGCCACCTGGACGCTTGAAGAGCATTTTGAAGTTTTGGAGGAAGTTTTCAAGCGATTGGCGTCCAAGGGCTTACGACTCGCCTTGGAGAAGTGTTTATTTTGTAAACTTAAATTAGACTTTTTAGGATTCACAGTGAGCGAGAGAGGAGTCCAACCTATAACATCGAAGATTGAGGCCGTGGTCGCTATCCCGCCCCCGGCCGACGTGAAACAACTCCGTACTTTCTTGGGAATGGTCGCCTTTTATGCAGTTTTTGTGCACAAGTTGGCAGATTTCGCAGCACCATTGTATGAGTTGCTGTGCACGGATGCCATTTGGAGTTGGAACCGTCGTAGGCAGGAGGCCTTCGACGCCATCAAGAGGGCATTAACCACCGCCCCGATTTTGACGTTTTATGATTTGGTGCGTCCGTTGTCCATCGCGACTGATGCGTCGCCTTTTGGAGTGGGAGCGGTGCTGGCCCATATTGGACAGAACGATCAGGAGTTGCCGGTTGCTTACGCTTCCCGTTCCTTGACGAAGGCGGAAATAAACTACGCACAGATAGACAAGGAGGCCCTCGCCGTGGTGTTCGCGGTAAAAAAGTTTCACGTTTACCTAATGGGAAGGGCTTTTGTTATATTTACAGATCATAAGCCGCTGTTGGGCATTTTGGGCCCAGATCGTCCCATCCCATTGGTAATAAGCCCGCGAATGCTGCGCTGGGCATTGATGCTGGCCGCGTATGAGTACCGACTTGTCTATAGGAGAGGAGAACAGAACCAGAATGCTGACACCCTCAGTCGTTTTCCGGTGGAGGTGGCACGCGAGGAGGCGGAGGAATGGCCTTTATTTCTGGTCGAGCTGGAGCGGGAGGAGCTTCTTTTGGCAGCGGATGTGGCGAAGGCGACGGACGCCGATCCGGTTTTGACACGTGTGGTGGCAGCGGTGCGCTCCGGGGACCCCCTTTTAATTAACAGCTTGAAAGATTTTGTAGTGAAATTTTATGAATTGACCATTGTGGCGGGAGTGCTGATGTGGGGCGATCGGGTCGTGATACCGACCGCCTTGCGGCAGAAGATGCTGCGTTTGCTCCATGAGGGGCATCCCGGAGTGGTCACGATGAAGAAGCGCGCACGTAGCGTGGTGTGGTGGCCAGCCATGACCACACAGATTGTAACATTTGTACAGTCCTGTGCAGTTTGTGCACGGAACAGGATTTTGCCGCCGAGGGCAGTCCCAATTTCTTGGCCGCGTGCGGAAGAGCCATGGGCGAGGGTGCACGTGGATTATGCGGGGCCCATCCAGAAGAAGATGGTGCTGGTGGTTGTTGATGCCTTTTCGGGGTGGGTGGAGGCGCGAGCGGTGACGACGGCTACCTCCGCCTCGACGATTCTAATTTTGCGCCGCATTTTTAGCTCGTTTGGCTTGCCACATTTGCTGGTAAGCGACAACGGTCCCCAGTTCGCGTCAAGAGAGTTCGCCTTATTTTTAGCCAAGAATGGCATTGACCACATCTTCTCCCCCCCGTATCATCCACAATCCAATGGCACAGCGGAGCAGGCGGTCCGCTGGGTGAAGGACAAGCTGGCCAAATTCACCCAAGGAGACTTGGAGCTTAGGCTCTTGAGGCTTATTCTGTTTCAACATGCGAACTATAGAAGTAGGAACAATGATACCCCAGCAATGAATTTTTTAGGGCGCCAGTTATTTACGCACATCGATCTGGTCCGCCCAAGAGTGGGCACTGGGGTGACCACCAGCGCGTCTCGTTGCAGGGTATTTGCAGTTGGCGACTTGATTTGGTTCCGCTCGTTCCCGGAGACCAAGCCACCGTGGAGAGCAGGAACAGTCACGGAGCGCCGCGGCGAATTGGTGTACGCAGTGAAAGATGCAGACACGGGTCGTATTCAAATACGACATTTGAACCACTTAATAAGCCGCAGAGAGACTGGCGTGGCGTCGGGTGAGGAAATCGTTAATATTATCCCACAGGTAGCACCAGCTGAGGAAGAGCAGCTTCCCACACGTTTTTTGCGCCGGGGTCGGCAAGGGCAGCAGCTACCACTGACGCCGCCGGGGAGCCAAGCAGTGATTCTTCCAGCAGTGAGCCCTGCTGCGGGGATGCTACAAGTGGCGGCGACGCCACTTGTAGCATCCCCGCAGCAGTATTGTTTCCTGAAACGAGTGGTGTGTCGAATCCATTAACGACGCCGGATTTGAACTGTGCGGTAAGCACCAAGCGTGACCGCCATGTTTAATTCTCGGAAAACGTAACATCAGTGATGGTTCGAGGCTAGATAGTCTCGAAACCGAATACACAATAAAAGGAGAACAAATCCATATTGTTTGATATGAACTTGTTCTTTACAAAAGAATAAATAAAACACTCATATCCATCTACGGATATCTAGAAGTGGCATGCACACCCAAAACACAAATGGCGAAAGAATTCACTGCAAAACCAATAATCCCCCTCTTTCTTTTCATTTGTGCCGCTCTGCAAAAATTCGCTCACAAAGGGTTGATAATCGCGGGAAGGGTAACCATTTGGTTAATATATCCGCTACGTTGGATACGCCCGGAATATGATGTATCCCAAAAGTTCCCTTTGTGTACCAATCTCGCAAAAAGTGAAAACGAACCTCTATATGTTTGTTCGCTCTATTTTCGATTCTATTTTTCGCGTATTGTATTGCGGCTGTGCTATCCGCATATACAATTGGTTTAACTCTCTGGGGATCACGCAAGACATCAGCTTCAAACAATCTCTCCAACCAGATAACCTCCCGCACACCATCCACGATGGCGATAAACTCGCTCTCCATCACCGATAGCGCCGTCAGCTTTTGTTTGCGGCAGGCCCAGGACACGGGAACCCCACCAATGTAGATGATGTGCCCCCCGAAACTTCTTCTTTGATCTAGATCCGAGGCATGTATCCCTGCTGCGGGGATGCTACAAGTGGCGGCGACGCCACCACCTGGAATCCCACAAGCGGGGTCAACACTGGCACCTCCCGCTGCACAAGTTGTGGTGCCCACCCTTCCAACAGTTCAAGCCTCGCCAGCGGCAGAGCAAACGCCACTCCTCATCGCTACGAGACTACAAGTTCCGACGACGGCCGAGACTGTTGGTTTTGAGAAACCCAAATCATATGTGTCGATGTGATATAGGATCACTTTTGATCATTGATTTATTTTTTATCTCGATATATTTATCACATTTATTTAATTAACTGTCTATTGAATATTGTTCCGACATTTATCTGTATTTATAAGTTTAAGCATGAGGTATCATGCATTCTCCAGTCGAATCTTATGTTATCACATGTTTATTTATATTTGTAATGCTTAATGCCGACACTAGGTGTCGTTGTTTACTGTTCTCTTGTTTTTCAATATGGCGGCACACAGTGCTTCTCTGCTCTGCCTTTTCTCAACTCCAGAATGGAGCCAATTTGTAAGTTGTTTCATTTCAATTAAACATATTATTGTTTTAGTTGTTAGTGTTCATCATTAGAACACCTTTTGTGTTTTGTTCAAGCGCATATAAGCGGCCTTAAGCCGCGCGCTCTTGTCTCGGCAATTAACGTCGTCCTTACGTCCGTGTCGGCGACACGGCGCCTTGCCAATTCGCTTCCACACTCGGTTATCGCCGAATTTGCGCCGTTTGCCTCTGCTACTAATGTTCAATTGGTAGCAGAGGATGGTTAGCTACTGTGCATAACATTTTTTCCCTTTTTATCGCCGAAAAATTTCGCGAAATTCGCGAATTTTCGCGGCGATTTGTGTTTTTTGCAGATTACGACGATCTTCGGGCCTATTTTCGCTTCGACGACGTAACGCCGACGTTTGGACACGTCCACCACACGATTCCACGGTTAATATCGTCCGAAACCTCGCGGTCTCGCGGATTTCGAGACGAATTTGCTTTATATTTGCAGTTTTCTCGTTGTTTTCAAATCGGCAACGTGTCCACGACGTTCGCAGGCAACCAGTGTTGTCCACCACACGTTTTCATCGTTAATTTCGTCCAAAATCTCGCGGTCTCGCGGTTTTTGCGACGAATTTTTGTTTATTTTCAGTTTTTCAACCGTTTTTCGTCTCGACGATTTTTTCGACGATTTTTTCGACGGAAACGAGACGTTTCTCGCTATATACACCCCGGCGTGTATATAGTATCGACGATTTGTTTATTTCCGACGCATTTTTGTGAAGAGCCTCATTTAATGAGAAGAATTTGGATTTTCGAGTCCAAATTGCGCTTTTTCTCCGGTTTTTTCGAGAAAAACCGAGCCGTGTTTTCTTATTGCACGAGGTCGCAACCGCGGCAGATTCATCAATTTCTTCTTCCCTGTCGTGAAACTTTGTTAGCATTAAGATATTATTTAAGATTTTTGGTTGGGTCATTTTTAGAGTCGCAATAGCCCTTCGGACAAGTCTGTCCAAGCTATTGTTGTATTCTAGAGTGAGGCTGAGCCCTGCGCCACCTAGTATTCCCGCGATCCCAGGAGATCTCAAAGGACACTAGGGGGACACTTACTCTAGGTTTTCAGCTGATTGTAGCATCGGCTCCCAATTCGTGGTTTTCCGCTTTGACAGTGCTTCGGTTTAGTGTTTGTGATTGTGCCACCAAATTGTGCAGTGCTTCAGTTTTCACCGACGCCTATATCACTCTCAAAGCTTTTGTGTTTGCGTGGTGAGCGAAATCTTCTTTTTCCACGCCATTTTCCGCGTCGAGATGCAGAAGTCACCTTACGTGGAGCCAACGGTTGGAAAATGCCCGATGTTGGGCATAAACAATTACGAATCATGGCGTCGTGCGATGTGCATGCTTCTAAAGTCCGAAGGGCATTGGAGGCATGTCACCGAGGAGAAAGAAGCGGAGTATTTACTGACTTTGACACCCAAAGAGACGGAAAAATACATGATGAAAAAGGATAAGGCGTTAGGACATATATACTGCCATGTGAGTGAAGCAAAACGCTCAACTTTGGACAATGCCAACACTCCCAAACAGGCGTGGGATATTCTCACTAAAATTTTTGCTCCTAGTTCCTTGGCTCGTCAAGCAGCCATGAGATGGCAATTTTTGAGTCTGCACCTCGAGCAAAACGAGGACATGGTTGATTTCGTCAGTCGCGTCGACCTCCATGTACGCCAACTCAGGGACATGAAGGAGGAAGTATCGGATAAGCATCACGCTTACCAATACCTGCATCGCCTGCCCTCGGAATACGCTCAAGCCACATTTGCCATCTATAACTGGCCTGAAGCAAACTTTACGCCGACAAAAGTGTCTGAACAGTTGATTTCTGAATATCTTCGCCTCAAATCAGTGGGTTTACACAACGTCTCATCGTCAGCTCATGCGTCTGCTCAGAATCAGCAACAATCTCGTCAGGGTTCACGTCCGCGGCGTCCATTATCGCAAGTTAAATGCTTCAACTGTCAAGAGATGGGCCACTACGCCAACAAGTGCCCATATCCGAAGCGTGACGACCGGAGTCAACAACCAACGGCAACTTTCCAACGTTCTCGCAGCAAAAGTGTAGCAAGCTGCCCTCTGAATGGAATGTAATTCGTGTTGATGCGGCAACTTTCCCACAATAAGGAGAGACTTGCAAAAACTTGATGATTCTCTCAATTGTCACTGGAATTGTGTGTATGTTTCTATGCTTGACACAATAAACCAATCTTTCTGCACTGAATTTCACACCTCCTTTATCATCAAAGTCATGATTACAAGTGGCTAAACAAGAGCCAAAACTACAAATAACAAAATTTTCAATAATGGGTCAGCATGTGACCAACAATAATAACCAAGGATAATGTCACATAACAAGAAAAAGAACAAGCAATTACAACAATAACATTGCATCAGACAGCATACCGCATGGGTCTATTTTTAACCTCAAATTTCTAAATAGAACACTAAACACATCATTGTTTTAAAATAACCCTTCTTTTTCAACTTAGGGTTAAAAATCAGGTTTACATAAGTTTTTTCAATGAGAACAATATTATTTTAACATCAAAGGCAACTCTAAAACCTCCTTGACTCGAAATACACTTTATTCAATAATAAAAACCTCGTAATAAATTTACCCCTGTTAATCTTACAAGTATAGGCAAAAAACCGTTGTTAAAAACCAGCAGGAAATACAAATTCGGATATAAATTGATGATGCAAATCTTTATTAGTTTTTCTCAAACCTAACTAGGTAAAAACTATATTGAAATGAAAAACGAACACCTGCTTGAACAAGGAATTGAATTATTTCATCATCTCCGACTTAACAATGCATTCGGCATTACAATTGACTCAATTACGTGCGGAAAGCCCAAGACCAAAATACTCTGAGTTAAAAATCTTATGTGACGTAATTGGACCTCAAACCAACTTTCCAAATTGTTGCTCGCAACATAGAAGCTCCCCACAAAAGAAAAGAAGCAACCGACTCTCTTCAAACCCCTGGAAAGTCTGCCAGATCCCACAATAAAGAATCACGATATTACCATATCAGAAAAGAAGAAAAATAATCACACGAACTCTCTCTTTCTATTCGGACCGAACAATGAAAACGATTATGACTATAAATTACCGACATACCAAAAAAACCCGAAGTTAAATACCTTGTCGGTGACTACCTTAAACACAAATCGAGAATACCCGAGAATCTCTTGAAGAACTTTACATTAAACTTATATTTCTCGAGTATCACTGCTTAAATTCTATCCAGGGTTTTTCGCATAAAGAACTCTCTTTTGATAACCGGGTTGAACCGCAACCGCTGAAACATTCACACTCTCGAAAAACCGTTACAAATGTCTTGATGTAGCAAAAGAAAAAACCTGTACATGACCTCATAAACCACGTTTTTCTCTCTAATCATACTTTGCCCCTATAACTCAGACTTACCCGATCAGACCCGTGACCTTCAATATTCTCCAAAGAACCCACTTGAACAATTGCGTAGCATCCTTTCAATGTTGCAGAGGACTTTCAAGTGTTCTTACATTCTTAAATAAAACACTAGCGGAATTTGCTACGGCAATAAATAAACCGTTCCTCCATTTTCTACAGAATTTCAGCTGCATAGCAGCGCAGTTACTCTCGTCCCTCGTCCAATGCAAGCCACCTGAACGAAGAAGCAATACGTTGTGTTTTGGTTTCGTTTGAATGGAATCTTTGACTGACTCTAAGGTCACAATTTTTTACCGACTGAACAGGTCCCGTTACACGTACCTGAAGTGGCAGGAATCCTGATATGTACCGACATCGAAATTCGTCAAAAGTCTCCCAAGAAAGATCTTTAACGCCACAAAATGAAACAATCTCAAAGAAGAAGACCCGAAGTACCCGATGTAACCTAAGCAGTGAGCCTCTTGCTCGGACTCTATGTCTCTACCACCTAAGATAACCTGCTGAGTTATCAGGAACCGTTGAGCGATATTGTCGGAAAACATTGTCAAACTCAAACAACTATTACAAGAAGAATGGCACGGATAAGGACCTATATCCAAACCTCGTGAAGCCTCAATGCGATAACCTACTCTGAAGACTTTTAGAAGTCTTAAACAAACAATTAAGACCCTTCTATCTTACCTGGAAAAGACACCTCTTACTAACCATCCACCTGTTCTATGGAAATACTCCTTGGATTTTCTCAAACAAAAAATTATGGAAGTCCCTCTTCCATTCCAGATGTTTCTCCCGACAGAAAGAAAGAAATAACGGACTTCAGATTACAATGAATAATTACCAGAACCAGATTCCCTGGTGTTAATGACATGAGAATATCGTTCTCAAATCCGAGAACTTCCAGAATGAAGCTCCAAAATGTTCTGTGGGAAATCAGTTGTTGATGACAATTGCAAACTTGAATTCGGGAGTTTTGATCCTCCAGACGTAATGCACTGACTAAATTTGCAAGTGGGCTTCCTAACGAATCAGAAACAATTCTGGCGATTAACCCTCTGCTAAGCCTTTGAAACCTACCGATACAACAGCTATTATTCGATAATGAGACAATTCTCATGAATTCACCGGAGACTTTTACCAAGATTCGTTCCCTGAATCCTGAATGAATCTGTAATAATTCCTAATTCCAGGAATGTAATCTTTCTTCTAGAAGACGGCAATGAGATAAGAATTATTGAACATCTTGCAATATCTACCTATACAGAAATCGTAGGTTTTTTTCTCTGAAGTCGGTCATGCATTGTTACTAACTAAGCAGCATTGTTAGGAATCCTTACGGATGTGAAACTTCAGGGACGCAGTTACAGATTAACTAGACCTGTATTCTCATAACCTTGGTCCCCTCGGAATATCCCTTTTCTTAATTCCGATTCCTAACTCGAAAAATTCACAGCAGATATGTCGGTTGACCTATTGACCACTTACTATTACTTGTGTGAATTCTTGTAGATAACGGTGACTGTTCAAGTAAACCGTTGTTATTTCGCATTCATTTGACCTCATGGCTAGCATTTCCTAGTTTCCTAAAAGAACTGTGTGGTCTCTCAACGAATTTTTTACCTGACATACTCCGGTAATCACAAGAAGATTTGCTCCCCAAGAGGCTTCATGAAAATCTCTCGCTCCTAATTTAGGAGGCAAACTTTTGGGGAATCTCACTCTCTGTAATAATGCTCTTTTTCATCCTTAAAGGATCAATGTATCCAAAGAGCCTGTGTCTGTCATGGGCAATTTAGAAGGCAGTCCGTGATATGCTTCCTCGGAACAAGAAACGTCGAGTAACAGCGTGCACTCTGCCACTCGATTATTGAACCGGTCAGAAACATACCCAACTCCTCCCCCCGGAAGAATTTCCCCACTGGGTGAGAAAAAAGGAGAGCTACTCAGATATACAGTCCGACAGAACTGTAACCTCAAAGATTTGTGTTTCAACACTGACAACGCGTTTGGAGGGCAGCGCACCCATAGAAATAACCTTTTTGTTGAAGGAAGCATCCCGAAGACGTCTTTTCTTTCTCTTTTGTATGCTAGGAAACTATTACCGGGTTTTTAGGGTTTGTATCCTCTTTGCAACCAGGAACGAAAATCGGATCGTCATCTATTCAGATGACCAACGCCGGAACTAAATTAAGTTCGCTAAAAATAGGCTGAGTCTAGAGAAGAAGCTATTCCCCCTTCCCCCTTCGCCTACCAAAATCGTATTTTATTCAACTCAATTCTCTTACTCGCCCTCACTCCTTTCAGTAAAGAGCAGACGAATAAAGCTACTAAAACTAACTTTCTCATTGAACAGCAAGGAAGGCAAATTATTTAAGCTGTAGAGGTGTTCCCTCTTCTTTTCTATAAGAGCGAAACTCACTTTTTATTGAAAGATCTTAACTACTTTACCTGTCGCTAACTCAGCAGTTGTTCCTCCCCCTAATCTCGAAGGAACTCCATAATTAACAAGATGTGTGAGAGCGACCCTCTGTATTCGATGCAACTCAAAAAGAATGATATCTTTTAAAATGTCTGAAGACTTCTGCAGAGAATTCTACTTTCGTTATTTCCTAACTTGACTTAACTAACTATCTGAGTTTGTGACCGATCATCGGCCACTGCAACACTCCCGCATGGCCCAATCCAACCCCACCCGCCAGGTGGCGTTGACGGTTGAGGGATGGTGACCAGGATGACGTCATATCCGGTCACCAACCCCCACAACCAATGGGAAGAGGTACTCTCGTACCCATGGTGCAAGAGTCCGGTATAAAAGGCCCAACATCCTGTTTGTGGCCAGAGTTCCACAGGAACGGACCTGACCAACATCAGACCGATCCACACTCTTGTTCACCATGGTGTTACTTAGGGACTTGGCCGGCATGCCAATCCCAGTACCGTGAGTAATCACCGTGGACTCACTGAACATCGGCGTGACCACGCCGCACACATGGTTAACCCTAACCAAGTATGCCGCGTGTGGTCACAGGTATGCTGCAGCAATGCAGCGTAGCAATGGGAGAGACATCGGGACTGACCCCCTAGACACTGAATAAAGGCCATAAACCATTAAGCTCAGTCTCTTGTGTGTCTTCCATCCTCACGTGTCGTGCGTCCGGCGCTGTTTGGGCATTCCAGTGCCCGAACCGTGCCCGTCCACTCTCACAATTGGTGGCCCGTCCTGGGATAGAATTTTTTTTTACAACAAAACGAATGTTTTTTAGGAGAATTTTTTGTTTGTTGTTTGTGAAATTTAAGTTCGAATCCTGAGACCTGGTTGTGAAATATGGGTATTGGACCTGGTTGTGGACTGCTGAGGCCAGTAGTACGATATAACCATCCAATATACGGACCCTGTTGACCAAACCTTGATATTTGCGCGTGCTAACTGGGTGTTGTTGTGCGGGTGAGGCTTGTGGCGTAGTCGAGTCCGGAGGTTATTGGAGGCAAGCGACCTAGTGCCGCTGTACGACTTCAAGTTGAGCATTGTTGCGATATCATTGCGTATCATTTCATTTTTTGGGTAGGTTGACTGGATTGTTGACTTAATTAAGAAAACATTTCCAGAATTCTTACCAACCTTATTATTTTTATTTTTGGTGAAAAGGACCTATATGAAGGACTGCTTTTGTTTGTTGTTGCTGAAAAAGGAAGGGGCTTCAGGATTAATTAACCAGTTGCCCTGGTCCCCAAAACAGCATGCGTTCGCGCAGGTAATTAAAAAAGCCACTTACAAATTCAAAACTTAGTTTTTTTAGTCGCTTTCATGGGTCGGGCGTAGGACGTACGATTTATCAGACCGAAAGTATTGGTGAAGCGCTGGTGTTTGCATCGTCGAGTGGACAGATGTATCAATGATCTGGGACGGCGCCCAGGGAGGTCAAATGTAAAAAGCTCGGTGCAAAGGGATCGGTTAGCCACCGTGGTAAACACTAGTATGCACGCCAAGCACGAGTACAGTATTAGGTAATGACTGCGGACTTTCCCTTGTTTCCCTGCACCAGTGGATGTTAAAGATGAAAACTGTGAATTTTTTCTTGCCTGCAGGAACTAAATTAGGTTTTTATCTGCGACTACAACCACTGGGGTTTGGAGAATAGGAGAGCGGCCGGTGAGATGGTAAATCGCCGGTGACGTGCTCAAAGGCACACTATTTACACGTGTGTTGACAGAATGGCTAACTCATTGTACATTGGGTGAATCCATGACTGTACCTTTTGAATTTTCTTTTCATTTTTTCACGTGCCTACTCAACTTCCATCGATTCTCGTCCCCAAGATGAATGGAATTGGCATTGCCCGAGAAATACCTACATCTCCAAAAAGACCTCTCTTGGCAACTTTCTTTTAATTCTTTCTCTTCTTCGAATTCTTTTCCTTCCATCCCGGGTGAAAACATGCAGCAGGGCACTTTCTAAGGTGAGGAAAAGTGGAGGCTCTGGAGCGGGCAGTAACGACGTTTGCTGTTTGACTTTATCTGGCCAAGTGTCAAGCCTGGTTAGCAGCCAGTTGTGTGTTGAACTCAGGCAGTTTGCGGGAGAACTCTACTCTTCATTCGTTCTTTTGCTAGATTGCCAAACAAAAACCCCTCACCAAGATATTCACTTATCTTGGTGGAGTCTGAGAGATGTGCAAACATTTCAAAAGATTCACACAAATAAACAGGTGAAAAAAACGTTTTGTATTTCAATTTTTGAACTGTTCTAGTTTTTTATCTTCTCAAAAGGAAGACTGGGAAACGAAAACAAACTTTAAAAAACCATTTGTTTTGCAAACAGGAATAAAAAACCAAAGTTTTTGTCAAAATTTCGACATGTGCGCAAGCACGTAACACGAAAATAACGAGGAAAACTAGGTTTTATCCAAATTATTCCACTCAATTAACATTCGAGTAGATGGACTACCTGGTCAGGGACTTTTTTAAAAATTTGTGGAAGAGTTGTTAAAACAGCAACGGGACTTAGCAAATAGTGTAGGACCCGTCTCCGGTAATGATCAGTCACTACGAAATCGAAAATAATGAAAATTGAACAATACCGACAAACACAAATTCAAAATAGATAAAGCTTTGTAATAGGGAAGTATGTTTATTCCCGGAAGTTACGATGGCCCAGTTGAAAAGTTTAGTGTTTACAGGAAATAAATTCAACCAAAAAATGGATATTTTTGACCAAAAAGCAAAAAAAATCCAAAGTGTTTGAGAAATCGAACACAAACCAAACGTTTTATAACGAAACGACATGTTTTTATTTAAAAATAAGTTGTTACAATCATAAAAAATCTTTCGACGAAGGATAGTTTACCAGAAAATTGAGTTTTCCCCGAAATTTTCCCAAATTTTGCTACAAAAATCAACCTTTTTTGGCGGAAAACAACGTTAAATCGATGAATTAGGTTCGCAATGAGTGGAGAATCACCACAAATCATTCCAAAACCTGAAAAATCGAACGAAAATCCATTTTCTTGCCCGGAACAATGACGATTTTTGCTTCGGCGAAACCGCACGGTCGCAACAAGCGACACGCGCAAAAGCACCGCCGATACGAGACAATCGACTTCCCGGCAAGACAAATGAAGAAAATGAGCGCTTTTTCAATGATTCGGCTTGTTTAAAACTAAAAAACGAACG
This sequence comes from Strigamia acuminata, assembly GCA_949358305.1. Lineage (NCBI taxonomy): Eukaryota > Metazoa > Arthropoda > Chilopoda > Geophilomorpha > Linotaeniidae > Strigamia > Strigamia acuminata. The sequence goes on along the minus strand of CASHSZ010000136.1, from coordinate 175,773 downwards.
GAATCACCGCTGAAATAAGTTAAAAAGACCTTTTTTTTTACATTGAAGATGACCATTCTTGACCAGATTCGACCACGTGGATTTCCGCGAAAATGGCCGAAAATTTGAATCAAGAAAAGATCGTTTTTTTTATTGCAGAAAAGTAAGAAAAAAGCACGATTGAGGAAAGGATTGATGTGATTAAACATCACAAATCAATCCGAAATCCCATAAAAACTGATTTGACACATTTTTCGTCAATAAAAACGGAGGTTTTCGCCAAATTTTTGAAAGCGTGGTTGACGGCACGCAAACCAAAATAATCGCCGCGAAATCAACGATCGTGCCTAAAGTAAGTTTGAGTTGGGATAAAGTGGTAAAAGGCACCACAAACCTTCCCGAATAAAGAATTTAATAATTGTAAACGTGTTTTGGACGGAAATTGACGTTTTCACCGATTTTTTGACCGCTTGGTTTATTGCCGGGCGAATCAACGAAATTGCCGCGAAAACAATCAATTTTTTCTCAAAATACAAGTAATTACTAAGGATAACGTGATTAAACACCGCGGAACGTCCCGAGAATTATAATACAAGCATTTTCTATGTTTTTTTCACTAGAAAACGGACATTTTTGCCAGATTTTTCGAACACGAGATTTATCGCCTTGTACGAGAGAAATTGCCACAGAAAAAGATCGTTCTCGTGGAAAATGTGAAATAATGAAATAAATATTGTGGTTGCTACCCACAAAAAGTATGGAAAAAACCCATAGATTGACTTTTTGGAAAGAAATGAACATTTCGGCCGAATTTCGCCTGCGTGGTTCATCGCCGCTCGTAAACAAATTTACCGCAAGAAACGATTATTTTCTGGAAAAGAAGATCAAAAACACGGTTTTTAGATTGAAATGAAGTGGCGAAAGCCACAAGACCATTTAGAAATCCAAAAAACCGAGTTACGAAACATTTTTGACCGAGAAATTGTTTAAAATGGCCACTCCGACCGCGTAGTCAAAAAAAAAAAAAAAAAAAAACTACGATAATCGAATTTTTTGCCACCAAAAAACATATTTCGAAGCAAAAAAGAACCATTTTTTTTGAATAAAAGTAACAAAGACACACGTTTTTAGGTTTTAAGATTTTTTATTTTTAATGATCTGTAAAACTAGAAAATAAAATGTTTGAACTTTATTTGGAAAATGCAAGAAATTTGAAGATATAAGAAGTTTTTATTTTATTCACAATAATATTCGGAAATAATTTCGAATAAAACTAACCTTTTTTTACAAGACTTGTTTACGGCAATCTGATCGAGTGGTCAAGCACCGCGTACTACCAAATCGCCGAAGAAACAAATCTAGTTGTCGGAAATCGATAAAAAACAAAATGTTTTTGGGATTGGAATGAGTTGGCTAACCATCAGGGAACATTCTAAAAATCCCACGAAACCTTATTTTGTCCATTTTTGACCAAAAACACAAGTGGTTTGGCGAATCTCGAACTATGGTCAAGCACCTGGTACGAATTTTTGCCGAAACAACGACTTGTTGACCAAAAATAAAGAAAATTTAGGGCGAAATTGGAGGAAATCATACCTTTTTTGGGTTTTGAAACCAGAAAACCTTGGAAAATTTTTGAATTCCTCGGAAAATGAAAAACCAGATGTCTTGATCATTAAAACTTTGAGAACCAAGTAGATAAAAACCTAGATTTGAAGAAATAATCACTGTTTTAAATAAATTATGGTTGAAATTGAAAAGTTCGTGGTTTTTTACGATAAAATAGGCCCGACACCGAACAATTGTGGTCTGATCGCGTGATCGAGAGTGCGCGAGAAAACAGACAGCGCACGCAATGCAGAGAAGCCCAATTGTCGGCGGCAATCTGAAACTCGACTTAAATCTCATTTTCGACATGAATTTTTGTGTTTTGTAGCAAGTAAAACACGAAAATTGTGAATACCTGTTGAAAACAAGAGAATGAGACACTCAAAACTGAATGGACATGTTTTTACAGAGATTTGAAAGAATTTCGCCGCAAAAACTAGTGACCGTTTATAATAAAAGTGTTAAGTTAACAGTACTAAAATTTTGCATTACGAATTGTTTTGCTGGCCTACAATGCACTTGGACACCCACCAAACGCATTAAATCGCCTGCAAATAAACAAATCACTGCAGAATGTCACGATTGGTAGTTTTACGGTTGAAAAACAAAATGAAATGCATCGCAAATCATTTTCAGACCGGAAAAATTTGCCTTTAATGTAACTTTTTGATTATGAGACTGTTTTATGGCACCCGGGCCGTGTGGAAAACGCTACAAACATTGGAAATTGTCAAAAATAAAAAGAATTTTTCATCAAATCGGAACTTTCTAACAAAATAAAGTAGAAAACACAGATTTTTTAAGTTTATGACGTCTTTTATTGAATTCTAATAAACCCTAAAAATAAAAAATGTTTTTACTTTAGTACAAAAAATGAAGTTTTTATTTTTTCCAAAAAAAGTAATAAAACTCATGAAACTGAAAATAACTAACCAAGTTTTTGTTTGTTTGCCAGTTGGTCTGTGCGGATGAAAAGACGCAACAGAATTTAACCAGCAAAATAAACAAAAACCCAGTTTAAACAAAACCCTTTTCTTGTCAGCTGATAATGGGAGCATGGCACCTGTACCCGATATGCCATCAAATCATCTAAACATGAATAAATTGGCCGGATACGGTTGCAGTCCTCATTACTAAGCAAAGAAAAAATGAGATAAAAATTTAAAAAAGTTTGTATTTGCACAAACTACAAAGAATAAAAACATACCTAATGATTAATTATCTCAGTTTACCAAGTTTGATGACGAGAAATCGACAGTCAAACGGTAAAAATTGAGAAAAACAGAAACATTAGAAGTACAGAAGATCCAACCTGGAATTTGGTGCAAGCTTCGAACCAAAAAAAAAAAAACAACTTTGTTCGCAGCAACAACCAAAGTGATTTCTATGAAAACCACACAGTTGGCACCAAGAAATCCAACAATGGACAGAGCAAGACGATTCAAGTTCTCTCGAGGAATGGAATTAAGAACCGGAAGAACGATCGCACAATTGGTTCCTACGGAAACCGAATGGCACAAATTCCGACATTTTTTGCAACTAATTTTGAGTTTTGAGTTCACAAGAACCCACAAACCAAGGAAATAAATTAATAAATCTTTATTTACAACAAAATGACTGATTTGAGCACAAATGTCGAAGAAATTAATAAAATGGCGACCATTGTTGCCAAACGACAACAGAAGAATTTTGCAAAGAACCAAGAATTTTTCGGAAATTCCACGGTGAACTGCGAAATAAACTGGATATTTTCATGGAAATGGTTCACAAGAACCAATTACCAAGAGAATACCAACCAGAAGACAAGTTTTGTTTACAAAAACCAAAAAATCGAATAATTTGCAGATCTTCGAGAACTTCAAGAAAGACCCACCAGGTTTTTTCTGATTTTTCGATCACTTCAGATCACGTTTTGATCGCGTTCGCCTTGGAACGAGATTAGAACGAGATCTTAAGGCTCTTCTGATTGGCTGTCAGTACTTTCACCAATCATCCTTTGATTCCCCGGTATATAATGGCCAATCTGGACTACCAGAACCATTATTCCTTGATCGAGCCTCGAATCAACAAGCTACGGTTTTGCATTAAAAAACTATTTGCTAAGAAAGACTCAATGGCCACGATGAAGAATACGAATGGCGGAAAGGACGGTAAAGAGAACAACCCCGACAAGCCGACGCACGATCCACTTGATAAATGGATCGAATGCCCGGTTTGCAAAGGGAAAAAAGTGATTTTTCTGCCAGACGATATGCAAATGTCGTGCGGCAACTGTCGCAGTAAAGGCGTGGTGAATGGTTTAGAACCGTTAACACACTGGTACCGCAAACACAGAGTGCCCCGCGGAAGTAAAATCGTTTCAACAACGCGGACGTCCGTAACACCAAGGTTTGACAAAACAAAACCAACCGGACAGCGCGTAGACCACAAAGAAGCGGGCTGGACAACGCAACAATCGCGACGACCAAAACGCCCAACATTTGATCGCCACCCCCGTACGGTTGAACACAATCAACCAGAACGGACGGCAACCCGGACGGACTCAGGTGCGGTTGGACTTCCCCAACCAACACCCAAATCCGCGAGAACGACAGAAGGTGCGGTTGGACTTCCCCAACCAACACCATCGACGTCGAATTCGAAGCCAGTCGAGGGCAGGGTTGCCTCAAGCAACCCAAAGCCAAAAACCTGGGCAGAAATCACAAGTGAGGAGCTGGATGACGACCAGCAACCGGCTCCCAAAAGGCAGAGAGTGTTGGCTGTGAACCCACAAATTCGCGGATCAACACAATCCGCAATGCTGACTGCCTGTCTGGCCGAAGTAGCCCAATCTAAGCCGGACTGGACCTTGGAGCAGCAACGCACCGAAGCCCACCGACTTAAAGACCAGAGAAGGCGAAACGCCAAGAAGGCGAGAAAGGTAAGAGAGAAAAGGCGACAACTTCGCAAAGCAACGACGACTGCGGCAGGGGCTCACACCGAACCCCAGCCCGGAACATCGAAGCAGAGCGATGCGGAGCAGGTGTTGCCACCTTTGGTGGACAAAAACCAGATCCGCGTCGACGTTATGGCCGACAAGATGGCGAGGTTGAGGATCCCAAAATCCACGACAGACGCCACTGACGAACACATGAGCGAATCAGAAGAACTTGAACAGCTTCTTCTCGACGCCTGGGAGATGGAAGAAGTTGACGGTGTTGAGGGAGAAGCCACCCACGACACTGACCAAACTTCAGATTTGGAACAGTTGCTGGACGAACCAGCTCCGCAACTGCCGGCACCCATCCAACCTGTTGTCGAGAACAACATAGTTTTGGCGGAGATCGTGGCACTTAACGAGCCACAAGTTTCCCCGTTAACCATACAGAGGACGTCACAAGGTATTACTGATGGCTGCACGCAAGCATTCAAACAGTCAAGACACCTATCATCATCTTCATCCTCCGAAGCTGACGAAACGCCAATAAAGGAGAAGAAGCCAAAGGAGAAGAAGCCAAAGAAGAAGACAGTAAAAAAGCGTGGAGGCTAAACTGAAGAACGAGGGATCAATGTCGGACGAGGCTCTTCAGCTTCACAAGAAAAAAGAAGACCTTTATTTTTATTATTAATAGTTTAAAAGAGAAATCTACTGTTATACTTAAAATCAATAGCAAAATAATGTTATATTACCAAATCAAATCATCATGTCAAAATCTTTAATTAATTTTCAATTTTTGTATTCACTTTTCATTTAATTGCCAACTAGGGGTAAGGTTTCGGTTGTTTCTCCTATTTGCTACGGATGTAAGTTTAAGTGAAGCATGGATCCCATGATGGGAAGTGTTGCCCTGGCATTTTCGAAAAATGCACTTCGAGCCTTTTTCGAAGGGGGGGGAAATGTGACCGATCATCGGCCACTGCAACACTCCCGCATGGCCCAATCCAACCCCACCCGCCAGGTGGCGTTGACGGTTGAGGGATGGTGACCAGGATGACGTCATATCCGGTCACCAACCCCCACAACCAATGGGAAGAGGTACTCTCGTACCCATGGTGCAAGAGTCCGGTATAAAAGGCCCAACATCCTGTTTGTGGCCAGAGTTCCACAGGAACGGACCTGACCAACATCAGACCGATCCACACTCTTGTTCACCATGGTGTTACTTAGGGACTTGGCCGGCATGCCAATCCCAGTACCGTGAGTAATCACCGTGGACTCACTGAACATCGGCGTGACCACGCCGCACACATGGTTAACCCTAACCAAGTATGCTGCGTGTGGTCACAGGTATGCTGCAGCAATGCAGCGTAGCAATGGGAGAGACATCGGGACTGACCCCCTAGACACTGAATAAAGGCCATAAACCATTAAGCTCAGTCTCTTGTGTGTCTTCCATCCTCACGTGTCGTGCGTCCGGCGCTGTTTGGGCATTCCAGTGCCCGAACCGTGCCCGTCCACTCTCACAAGTTGAAGACTGATGCTTTTAACCTTGTGAGAAAGGATTCTCCCATTCTTGACCTGTCCATTTCAGTCTGAATTCAGCTCTTCGAAGACCTTGCCCTAGGATTAAAGACTTGACTGAACATGACAGAAATTTGATTCATCGAATTACGTTTGAACTTGAATACGTCGTCGCAGAAACTACCCCGAAGAATCACTAAATTGGCGGGAGAACCCTTCTTGCGAGTGACTCAAACCCGTATCAAAAAAGGGCAAGAATTATTTTCGAATACTCATAACTATTGTAATGTCGATTTACTGAGACCCCCTTAACCAAAAAAACTCGAGCCTCAACAATGATGTCAACGAATGACGTTTTCCTCCTAGCCAGTTCGGCTTGAACTCGAAGCTAAGTGTCTACGACGCTGAATGATGATTCGATTACATCTCCGACCTCGTTGCGGACAATAACATCCCCTGAACGGAAAAACTCGGAAGTAACGCCTGTTTGTATTAAAACTGTTCGCTTTAGCAAAACCATTCGAACAAATCGGAAATTACAGTCGGAATTCTTTTAATGTGATAGTTAATCGAAAAACCGCACTTTTCATTCCTAACCCAGACTGTTTGCTTTCCTGACAACTTGCAAATTCCTAACCTTTGCGCAAATGCATGAATCAAACTTTCTTTCTCAATGAAACGACAATTTATTAAACGGAAAAAACAAGAAAGTTAACTACAGATACAGTATTGCAATCAATTTATACAGGAAACTAAATATGAAAAACAAACGCAATAATTTTTTCCGAACACGGGAACAAACTTCAAAACAGAAAAAACTTCATTACGAATCATCAAACCCCTTTTGCACTCTTTCTAACTCGACTTGCCAAACCCAATCACTAGTGCTAGCAAACTGAAGAAAACAAAAGATAGCAGAACAACAACCCAAATCGAATCAACTCCCCCCGACACATTCACGTTGGATGCTAACCGACCCACTGAGCCTACCACTTGACTCGTATTCATAATCGAGGCTGGTTCAATTCCGAATTCAGATGCTCGGCTGTTGCCCTGCCCATCTGGTTGAACCCTAGACGGGAGAGAGAAAGGCTCCCCAACAACAATCAGGCTGCCTTGAGCCACAACCCCTTGACCCGCTGGACCAATCGTCACAGCACCAGGCTCACCTGGGGAATCGAAATAATGTCTGGCATGCGACTTTAAACGTCTACAAGGCTGGCAGTTTGGCAACCAAAAGGGATCAAAGTCTTCCTTTGTCCGCGAACCTGAAAACTGCCCAAGGAACTCCAGATCCGGCTCCAAGGCAGGATTAACAGGAAGCTTACCACCCCCCTCAAGAGCTAAGTCCCTAATCTCATCGCAGCAAGATGCGACCTTCTCTGCCCAGGCCAGAGACCTGTCCGGATTAAACACCAACGTGAACCCAATAGGGTCACGTCTCAATGTCTCAAACTGCATTTTTCCATTTGTATACTTTTTAATGTTAACTGTCATATAAACCCCATAACTTTATTAAGAATTAGGCCAAAAGTAGCATTTGGCCTAGCGGATAAGGCCATGTTTGTTGGATATCCTAATTATTTTTTTTGGATAATTAATTGCGGATGTCTGACTACGGTAGGCGGATGTCACAGCGGATGCCTGGCTACAGTAGGCGGATGTCACAGCGGATGCCTGACTACAGTAGGCGGACTTGACAGATTGAGTTTCAGAAGCGGTTCACATGTCTACGGTCTTTCCCAAATGCCGTGTTGGGTTGCAGATACGGCTGGCATGTCTACGGTCGTTCCAAAATGACGGGTTGGGTTGCAGATACGGCTGGCATGCCTACGGTCGTTCCAAAATGACGGTATGGGTTGCAGATACGGCTGGCATGCCTACGGTCGTTCCGAAATGACGGTATGAGTTGCAGGAACGGCTGGCATGTCTACGGTCGTTCCAAAATGACGGTATGAGTTGCAGGAACGGCTGGCATGCCTACGGTCGTTCGAAAATGACGGTATGAGTTGCAGGAACGGCTGGCATGCCTACGGTCGTTCCAAAATGACGGTATGAGTTGCAGGAACGGCTGGCATGCCTACGGTCGTTCCAAAATGACGGTATGAGTTGCAGGAACGGCTGGCATGTCTACGGTCGTTCCAAAATGACGGTATGAGTTGCAGGAACGGCTGGCATATCTACGGTCGTTCCAACATGACAGATTGAGTTGCAGGAACGGCTGGCATGTCTACGGTCGTTCCCAAATGCCGTGTTGGGTTGCAGATACGGCTGGCATGTCTACGGTCGTTCCAAAATGACGGTATGAGTTGCAGGAACGGCTGGCATGCCTACGGTCGTTCCAAAATGACGATATGAGTTGCAGGAACGGCTGGCATGCCTACGGTCGTTCCAAAATGACGGTATGAGTTGCAGGAACGGCTGGCATGTCTACGGTCGTTCCAAAATGACGGTATGAGTTGCAGGAACGGCTGGCATATCTACGGTCGTTCCAAAATGACAGATTGAGTTGCAGGAACGGCTGGCATGTCTACGGTCGTTCCCAAATGCCGTGTTGGGTTGCAGATACGGCTGGCATGTCTACGGTCGTTCCCAAATGCCGTGTTGGGTTGCAGATACGGGTGGCATGTCTACGGTCGTTCCAAAATGCCGTGTTGGGTTGCAGAAACGGCTGGCATGCCTACGGTCGTTCCAAAATGCCATGTTGAGTTGCAGGAACGGCTGGCATGCCTACGGTTGTTCCAAAATGACGGTATGAGTTGCAGGTACGGCTGGCATGCCTACGGTCGTTCCAAAATGACGGTATGAGTTTCAGGTACGGCTGGCATGTCTACGGTCGTTCCAAAATGACGGTATGTGTTGCAGGTACGGCTGGCATGTCTACGGTCGTTCCAAAATGACGGTATGAGTTGCAGGTACGGCTGGCATGTCTACGGTCGTTCCAAAATGACGGTATGAGTTGCAGGAACGGCTGGCATATCTACGGTCGTTCCAAAATGACAGATTGAGTTGCAGGAACGGCTGGCATGTCTACGGTCGTTCCCAAATGCCGTGTTGGGTTGCAGATACGGCTGGCATGTCTACGGTCGTTCCCAAATGCCGTGTTGAGTTGCAGGAACGGCTGGCATGCCTACGGTCGTTCCAAAATGACGGTATGAGTTGCAGGTACGGCTGGCATGCCTACGGTCGTTCCAAAATGACGGTATGAGTTTCAGGTGGCTGGCATGTCTACGGTCGTTCCAAAATGACGGTATGAGTTGCAGGTACGGCTGGCATGTCTACGGTCGTTCCAAAATGACGGTATGAGTTGCAGAAACGGCTGGCATGCCTACGGTCGTTCCAAAATGACGGTATGAGTTGCAGAAACGGCTGGCATGCCTACGGTCGTTCCAAAATGACGGTATGAGTTGCAGAAACGGCTGGCATGCCTACGGTCGTTCCAAAATGCCATGTTGAGTTGCAGAAACGGCTGGCATGTCTACGGTCGTTCCAAAATGACGGTATGAGTTGCAGAAACGGCTGGCATGTCTACGGTCGTTCCAAAATGACGGTATGAGTTGCAGAAACGGCTGGCATGTCTACGGTCGTTCCAAAATGACGGTATGAGTTGCAGAAACGGCTGGCATGTCTACGGTCGTTCCAAAATGCCATGTTGAGTTGCAGAAACGGCTGGCATGTCTACGGTTGTTCCAAAATGCCATGTTGAGTTGCAGAAACGGCTGGCATGTCTACGGTTGTTCCAAAATGCCATGTTGAGTTGCAGAAACGGCTGGCATGTCTACGGTTGTTCCAAAATGCCATGTTGAGTTGCAGAAACGGCTGGCATGTCTACGGTTGTTCCAAAATGCCATGTTGAGTTGCAGAAACGGCTGGCATGTCTACGGTTGTTCCAAAATGCCATGTTGAGTTGCAGAAACGGCTGGCATGTCTACGGTTGTTCCAAAATGCCATGTTGAGTTGCAGAAACGGCTGGCATGTCTACGGTTGTTCCAAGATGCCATGTTGAGTTGCAGAAACGGCTGGCATGTCTACGGTTGTTCCAAAATGCCATGTTGAGTTGCAGAAACGGCTGGCATGTCTACGGTTGTTCCAAAATGCCATGTTGAGTTGCAGAAACGGCTGGCATGTCTACGGTTGTTCCAAAATGCCATGTTGAGTTGCAGAAACGGCTGGCATGTCTACGGTTGTTCCAAAATGCCATGTTGAGTTGCAGAAACGGCTGGCATGTCTACGGTTGTTCCAAAATGCCATGTTGAGTTGCAGAAACGGCTGGCATGTCTACGGTTATTCCAAAATGCCATGTTGAGTTGCAGAAACGGCTGGCATGTCTACGGTTGTTCCAAAATGCCATGTTGAGTTGCAGAAACGGCTGGCATGTCTACGGTTGTTCCAAAATGCCATGTTGAGTTGCAGAAACGGCTGGCATGTCTACGGTTGTTCCAAAATGCCATGTTGAGTTGCAGCAACGGCTGGCATGTCTACGGTCGTTTCAAGATGACGGGTTGGGTTGCAGAAACGGCTGGCATCTCTACGGTTCTACCAACATGACGGGTTGAGTTGCAGAAACGGCTGGCATCTCTACGGTTCTACTAACATGACGGGTTGAGTTGCAGAAACGGCTGGCATCTCTACGGTCGTTTCAAGATGACGGGTAGAGTTGCAGAAACGGCTGCCATCTCTACGGTCGTTTCAAGAAGACGGGTTGAGCTGATGGCTTGAGTTATTCGAATCAATGTCCATATTCTCTCTTCTTCTGTATACTGTGAATAATAATAAAAAACAAAAATAAAAGAATTATTGCCTTTGTTATTATTAGCTTACTGTAAAGTTTACTTGATGAATATAATACTTTCTTTTCTTCACATACACGCATTACGGTAGGCCAGACTGCCTATTTGGCCATAATGTCATTCCAGGATGATGGGTGAAGCGGTTGACACGTCTACGGTCATTCCAAGACCACGGCTTGGGTTAAGCGGTTGACACGTCTACGGTCATTCCAAGACCACGGCTTGGGTTAAGCGGTTGACACGTCTACGGTCATTCCAAGACCACGGCTTGGGTTAAGCGGTTGTCACGTCTACGGTCATTCCAAGATCACTGCTTGGGTTAAGCGGTTGTCAAGTCTACGGTCATTCCAAGATCACGGCTTGGGTTAAGCGGTTGTCACGCCTACGGTCATTCCAAGATCACGGCTTGAGGGGTTAAGCGGTTGTCACGTCTACGGTCATTCCAAGATCACGGCTTGAAGCGGTTGTCAAGTCTACGGTCTTTCTAAGATCACGGCTTGAGGGGTGAAGCGGTTGTCAAGTCTACGGTCATTCTAAGATCACGGCTTGAGGGGTGAAGCGGTTGTCAAGTCTACGGTCATTCTAAGATCACGGCTTGAGGGGTTAAGCGGTTGTCAAGTCTACGGTCATTCTAAGATCACGGCTTGGGTTAAGCGGTTGTCAAGTCTACGGTCATTCTAAGATCACGGCTTGGGTTAAGCGGTTGTCAAGTCTACGGTCATTCTAAGATCACGGCTTGGGTTAAGCGGTTGCCATGTCTACGGTCAATGACAACCTAAGAAAAATCACTTACTCATCCAACTCGGGTCATTTTTACACATGTAGAAAAGATTTACAAAATATGGGTGAAAATGATTTTATTCTCCAAGTATTTCATGTTTATGAAGAAATTTAAGCAATTCGGTATTTGTCGAGAGCAACAAAAACAATTGACATTGGATTCAAAAGTAATAAATAAAAAGTATATTTGTGAAAATCTATTTATTATCAATTTTATTATTTGTTATGATGTAAAATAAAAATACATAAAATTTCAGAATGAAAAACTTGATCGTTTTTGAGAAAAATAAACACTTTGGAGGTCTTAATTGATCATAGGTTGGGGTGGGGAAGGCTAATGCATGTTTTAGTAAAAGTATTAAACACAACACACATGTCAGCTGAATAATAAAGCAGTATAAGGATATAGATAATACAGAAAAAATTTGATTTTTATAGTATGTAAAGATTATTACCTTTGCTGAAACCACCAAGTGTGGGAGGGTGGCACTCCTTCAGGAATATCAATCTCAACATTATACTCAGGGTTATTCATCGACTTCTGAATAACGCGGTTGCACCTTTCGATGGCTACACCGATGCCGGATTCTTTGAGTGTTCTTCTGACGGTCTTCTGATCTTCAGATGGAAAAGCACCAAATATGTCGAGCATAAACTGTAGAGCTGATCGCTGCTTACAAGCCGAATTCAATGAATTATAGCCCCAGCCATCAGTCGCGTGGGATACGCACGAATCAATGTCTAAACTAGCCTTAGGAATAGAATGTCCAATGGTTATTTTGTCTTCTTCACCGAAATCCACCTGATGCTTACCAATCTCGAAAACCTTATCGAGAATTTGTTGTGTAGTCTCAATTTTTTTATCCATACATGTCTTCATGTCGTGGAATGTACATGCATGTGAAAAGGCACTTGTAGAACTAACGGCTGAATTTAACAACTGCTTTATACTTGTAATCAACTCGTTGGCTAGTGTTTTCTGGGCGGACATCACTCAATTGACATCAATAGACTGGCTTAGATTTTTCAATATGTTGATTAATTTTGTTCTGTTTTTGCTCTTATATACTTTTTTTAAAAGAAGAATCTAACTAAAAAGCAAAAATGTGAAATTATTATATTTTTCTAAAAATGTAACTACATACTTTGTCTATTGTAAAATTTTACATAATTTAGAAATATTATTTTTAAACTTGTTTTTGTTTTTACTGAAAATGTGATTTTAATAATATTATTTTAGAACGCGGGAAGTTTGACGGGGAAGGACAGAAAAGCGAAAAGCGCTAGTTAAACAGAAAATGCCACAACAGCTATTTTGAGGTTTTTAAATTTCGTTTTAATGATTTTATTAAATAGTTGAATTTGTAAATGATAAGATTAAGGTTTAATTATATTAAAAAAAAATAATTGGCCACACAATATGTCAGGATCGCATTATATAACTACAACACAAACGACTTTGAAAACCGTGATTGTACATTCGAAACAATTTTTATAATACTAGAAATACATTTATGACTTTGTATATTTTTTTTAAAATACATAATTAATATAACAATTAAGTTAAATTATAAATAAATAAAGCAAACAAGAAGTAATACGGACTAAACAATAACAATAAGAACAATAACTTTTATTGATTAACTATGAATATTTTGTAATTGTTGTCACCCCTTGTTTTCATTGCTGACTCCATACAACATATTACAATGTAAAAAATACAGGCATACAGGGCCAAGTTTATCTTTCGACCACATTTGTTTTTATTTGATGAAGAAACAGGAACAAGAATATCCTTCAATGTATTATTTTTAAATTCTCGCCACGTCAATTTTTGCTGCAAATTCATTAACGATGCCACAACTCAACTTATTCCTAATATTACTTTGTTTCAGGAAAACTAATAGTATACAATTTTGCTGACCATCACTAAATTACTTCAATTTCAAGAAAACAAAATTTATAAGAACAGTTTTTGAAGATTATAAAACTAAAATATCTTTGGTAATAACGGATGGTATCAAAGATATTACTAACCCTCTAATTATATTTCAATATAAGTACAATTGGAATGTCCAATATGTGTTGATAGAAATAACGACACCTAATAAGGTACAAGAAGGAGGGGATTGCTAACTGCTAAGTTTGTGTTGTTGTTTAAATAAGTTGTAAAGGCACTGGCTTTTCTTCACAAATACACTGGCAAATAAGAATGATTATTTGTATACAGACACCCAGAATCATCAGACTCGAAAAAATAAACAAACTTAACTCCATTCCTAGAAAATTATTAAATTCCACTACTGCTAGTACTTCAAGTTAATAGAATATATATTAATACTTGCATTTTATTCAGAAATAATTGAGTTTATTAAATTTACTAAATTAATTAAAGAATAAAATTAATTATGAACTAGGAATTTGAATAACTAGGAATTTGAAATTTGAAATTTGAAATTTAGAAAAAAGTTTAAAATTTGAAAATTAGAAAAAAATGAAAATTAAAAATTAGAAAAAAAATGCAACTGAATAAATCGGAAATCGCTAAAAGCAATTCATGAAAAAAAAACTTGACAACGGAAGAGAAAAATGGACAGCGGACTGAGGAGAAATGGACAGTAGTGTAGCGGTCAATCACACAGGACAGAAAAGAACTGAGCCATGGCGTTTTGAATCTCCCGCCAATCCACTCAAACGATCGTATAGTGAGGTTAGTACGTATACCGTGTGGAAACAGATTTAATTTGTCCCGAAATGCATTGGAGAATGAAGGAATCCCTGTAGAAACTACTGTTGAATGGTATCCAAGTGTCCGCTTAACCATTGACCAGTCTGGGAAAATGTTTGGCTACTCCCGACACATTGTAATGGCGACGAAAGTAAAAACTCCAGGAGATAACATAAAACAACTTATTTATTCGGAAGTAGAATGATAACTGACCAAATACACGAATGTACGTTGGCTAACAAAGAAAATGCACGTGCAAAACAATGGTCACGGCACGCGCCAAGGTAAAAAACACAATTGAGAAATTCCGTTGCTATGACAACGGAGAAAAATGAAATACATTGAAGTGAGCGATTGCTCAAAAATGCATTAAAATCAAATTGCAATATGTCAAAATGACCACAAAGATGTCAGGAACATAAAAGTAAATGGTAACAATGCTCAAAAACACTTAAAACAATGAGAAAATACAGAAAGAATCGATCGGGAAGCAGACGATCGGCTCAGCCAATCAGAATACAGCAAAGTTACGTAATGCAAAGATTTGAATTTAAAACCTCACAAAATCACTGAAATGGTAAATAATATGCACTAAAATACAATGAAATGAAATAGTAAATGCAAAAGAAGTATTAATAATACAATAGAATCGATTTAATAACGAAATTAGCGAATAAATCCAACATGGCGCCCGTACAACTCAATAAGAGCGGCAAAACACGACATTTGAATTCTGACACAAGAATATAGCAAATACTAGGTAATGTTACTAATAAATACACTTAGGAAAAGTAATTTCCTTCAAAATAAAGCACTTTTAATAAGAATACACATGAAAATTAGTCTTGAAAGAAAAGAAACGATCGCGGACGGCAACGCATATGCGAGGTCCGTCACGATCGTTCGTACAGACAAAACGGCTGCTCCGGGAAAGAAACTAAGTGCACAGATCGACAGATCACCCCTGAATTAGTCTAAAACAATATTAGGATCAATTCTAACGACAAGAATTCAATGAAAACGAAAGGTTAGAAGTTGGAGTCAAAACCGAACTAGATTTCGAAATATGACGTCACTCCAATTACACTAGTGAACTGTTTGACGACGGATGCACCCAATTTCACACGGAAACACACAAAATGAATAGGAATTGATAATATAAGACAAATTCTTATAAATAACACTTGAAATGAATGCAATAGACAATGAAATATCATATTTTAATAAACAACAGTATCATAAAACACTTTAATAGTTTTAATAATGCAAAAAATCCTGTAAAATAAGATTAAAATGTTATGCAAAATAAAACACACTAGAATAAGTCTATTTAAACACACAATACCCAAAATTCATGACAATATAAGAAAATAATGAACTAAAAGCTTTAATATGACACAAAAAACACCTGAAATGTAAGTCAAACTATTAGAAGCAAAATTTAACAACACTTTGAATATTTAATAGGACAATAAAATGGCAAATAAAAAGCAGTATCAATTTATATTCCACTCTGTTTGCAACAGGTTGCAACAGAGAATTGCCGGCGAAAGGAGAGAGAAGAGAGAACCACACACAAAGTCTTATTAGTCACTCTAGTTCAAGAGCTCTCACATGTTTCACTGATCTTTTTAACTCTCTTCCATCGGGTAACACTACTTTGACAATTCTGATAAGACCATCATCACCGGGAAAAATTTCTTTTATCCTGGCAAGGGGCCAAAAATAGGGATTTGTTCCTATTTTTTCTAGTAGCACAATTTGATCCACTTTAGGATTTTTGAAGAACTTATCACCTTTGGTTTCGTAAAAGTTTCTCAATTGCATGAGATAACTTTGTTTCCAGATCTGCCAGAAATCCCATATAAATTTTCGTCGTTTTGTATCAAGTTTTCTCAAATCTGATTTTTTAATCGCACTAAGTTTTTTGTTTATTAAGTACTTTGGCATGCCTCCTGTTAAAAAGTTTTCAGGTGCCAAAATTCTACCACCATCAACACTGTCTGGGACGTAAGATAAGGGTCTTGAATTTAACACTGAACTAATTTCTAAAGCCAAAGTTTGGAGAGTTTCCAAGTCAACTGTATAGCGAAGTAATGTTTTTCGAAGTTTATCCTTAACTGACCGGACGAGGCGTTCCCATGCCCCGCCCATCCAGGGGGACAGTGGTGGGATAAAAGTCCAAATCACTCTTTTTTCAGATAGGAAAGTCTGTATGTCCTTGTGTCCAATTAGTTTTCCCCACGATTGTAACTCCACGCTGCCGCGCTCGAAGGTTTTGCTATTATCGGAGAATATTTTAGCAGGATAGCCAAAACGTGCTCCGAATCGTCTCATTGCAAGTAGAAACTTTTGAACAGAAAGGTCATCGGAAACCTCTAAATGTAGGGATCGGGTCACCATACATGTGAATAAAAGAATATAAACCTTTTTGCGTTCTTTCTTGTTAGTTCCGACGTAAATTGGCCCAAGATGGTCAATTCCCGTGTGTTGGAATGGAGCGGCTGGAGTTATACGTTCAGAAGGAAGGTCACCTGTAGAAGGGTTGTTTCGTGCAAGTTTTCCACGTCTGCAAATTGCACATTCTCGAATAACTGTCTGAATTGTTCTCCTTCCTTTTACGATCCAATATTGCTCACGTAAACGGTATAATGTTTCGCTTATATCACCATGAAATAGTTCCAGATGTACTTTTTTGATCAACAATCTTGTTAACCAACTATCGTAAGGTAGAATAATTGGATAAACCTCATCAAAAGTCAATAAAGATTTTTTCAAGCGACTACGAAGTCGAAGTAATCCGTCCTCGTCAATGAAAAGCTCAAAATTTCGTAGGGTGGAATGTTTACTCAGTTCTCGTTTGTTTTTCACATCCTCAAGTTCCTCAGAAAAATGCAGTTTCTGCGAAAACTGCAGGATCTTCAATTGGTTCGTCTCTAACTCGAGTGGCGAGAGAGGCTCACCGCGCAAAAGTTTGTTTTTCCACCTCAAAATATAAGAAAAAACTCCTAAAAGTCGGTTGTAATCACGGAAACGTTTGAAGAATTGACCAATAAAGCTTTCTTTAACTTGAATAGTCATCACAATGATTTTTCGTTCCTCTTCTGAAAGATTTTCTTGTATAACTTCCTTTTTCTCTAGTTTTGAAACATCAACTCCGAACCACCAAAGCTTATTGTTCATTAATGTTTTTGAGTTCTGTGGTCGAGTTAACAAATCAGCTGGGTTAAATTCCGTTGGTACGTGGGACCATTGTTCGGGCTTGGTTGAAGAAGTAATTTCTTGAACACGGTTCGAGACGTATGGCTTCCACACATTTTTATCGGAATTGATCCAGGCTAAAGTAATGGTGGAGTCCGAGTAGTATCGCACTTCAGTGACTGGATAACCAGGAAGAAAATTCTCAAGCAGATACTTTGTCATTCTTACTCCTACCAATGCTGCAGTTAATTCAAGTCGAGGAAGCGTAATTTTCTTGGCTGGCGCAATACGGCATTTGCTCAACAGTAAAGTTCTTTTGCCATCCACATTGACGACAAAAATTGAACAGCCAAATGCTTTCATACTGGCATCGCAGAAAACTTCCAATGTTATGTCCTGACCTGAATAAGTCTGTAGCCAACGTTGAACTTTTAATTCCTTCAACTTCTGTATGTCGAGATTAAATTCTTCGACTTCTTTTTTCTCGGAGTCAAGAATCACTTCGTCCCAATTTTTTGTTCGAGCCCAGATAGCTTGAACAAGCAGTTTCATTCGAAGAACGACAGGTGAAATGAGACCCATCGGATCAAATATGGATGCCATAAATGAGACCACTTCGCGTTTCGTTGTGGGAATTTTCTCTAACTTCGGGATTTTAAACATAATCATGTCGTCTTGTGTATTCCATAAGATTCCCAACATCTTGATGATTTGAAGGTCGTCAAAATTCTCACCTCTCATGTGAAAATTTTTTGATTGAAGATTTTCAAAGACGGTTCTGCTAGCGGTTGCCCATTTAACAAGGGGAAGTTTCCCGTCGTCTAGAATCATCTTCAAATTCTCTGCATGTGTCGTTGTATCGGCGGTGAAATCTCCTCCAGAAGTCAAATCATCCATAAAGATTCCGCTATCTAAAGCATCTACTTCTTTAGGATGAGTTTCTTCAAATTGTTTCGCTTGTTTTCGTATCGTAGCACAAAGGAGAAATGGAGAAGATATTACCCCAAATGGTACGACAATCATCCTCAGAATTAGTATGTTATTCCACAGGTTTTGCCACGAATACGGTTGTTTGAAATAGTCACGAGTAACCCATAAGAAACGTAAGAAATTCCTATGTGTAGGGTTAATCAAAACCTGAAGGAAAGCCTGCTTAATGTCTGCTATTACAGGGATGCAATATAGTCTAAATCTCACCAACACAAGAATTAAGTCTGGATTTAAAGATGGGCCAGGATACAAGCACTCATTCAACGAAAGTTTTCCTTTTTTGGCAGACGATGCGTTGAACACGATCCTAAATTTTGTCGTATCCCGGTCCTCTTTCACAACAGGGTGGTGAGGAATATTATAGATGCCTTTTCTCAAAAAACGTTCTTCTTTGGGAACCTCTTCGGCATGTTCCTCTACAACGTATTGCATTATTGCCTCATCATACCTCTTCTTGAGATCTTCATTCGTGTCTATTCGTTTGAGAGTATTTGCCAATTGGTTTATCGATTTTTCCCAATTAGAGTCCAAATCCTCTTCTAAACCGTTGAATGGCAACAGAACTTCATATCTTCCGTCATCCATCCGCTTGGTTGTCTTTTCAAATCTGTCTCTTGTAAAGTCCGATTCCTTTTCTCCAGAATCTATTCCTATCGCTTCCAGATTCCACAATTTGTCCAGCTTCTGATTAATATCGATCTGGCAGGTATTGCAACACGATGTAAGATCGGCTTCCTCTTCAAACAGGCTGGTATTTCCAGCTGCACCGGAAAGTACCCATCCGAACAACGTGTTGATAAGTCCAAGATCTTCATTAATCTTCTTGCGACCTTCTTTCAGAATTTTCCACCAAACGTCAACTCCTAACAGGAGGTCAACATTGGCAGTCGTTGCTGGCAAATCTTCGGCTAACTCCATTTTCAGTTTCTTCACCTTTTCTATGACAGAAGGATTCAAGATTCCTTGCACTCTCGGAAGGTTTTCAACGGATAACATGGTCAACTTGATATCTTGTTCATCATGTTTTGACTTGAGATTTATGTTGAAAACATCGTAGTCTATTTCTGCTGGCGTAGAGTCATTAAATCTTTGAGTGGTCGCCGATATACTTCCACATTTCCTTAACTTGAGACGGTTGACCAATGCAGTGGTAATAAATGACCTATGGCTGCCCGGATCAATCATGCCACGAATATGATGAAATCCACCAGACTTCGTTTTTAAATCCGCGGTGAAAATCATTAATTGAAGGGTCGTGGAGATGGCACATGAGACGTGGGTCGTCACTTGTGGCTCCTTCGGCTTCTCTACATTGCTTGGAGAATTCTTCACTTCTTGTTTTTTGCAAATAGTGGAGTGATGTCTCCCACCGCAATGCTTGCAGGAAAATTTGACTTTGCAATCACCGACTCTATGTCCAGTTCTGAAACAGTTAAAACAAAGTCTGTTTTTCTTAACTATTTCGATTTTTGCATTGATTTCGTACTCCTTTCCGCACGATCCATTCAGATGATTGTCGTCACAAAAAATGCACTTTACAGTCTTTGAAGGCGCACTTTTGTTGTCCGATTTAGGTTCACTCTTTGTCTTTGCACTTGTAGACTGCTTGGCGTCTTGAGTGGCTGCACACGTGGTCATTGAACCCTTAGCTTTCTGTTTCTCAGCTTCAGACTTCTCATTCTTTTCTTTTTTCGATTTTTCAGAGGAAGAAACGTTTTCAGTTCTCTCAGCCATTGCAACTTCATTCAAAAAGAAATTGAGCAATGTTACGATATTCTTGTTTTGCATTCCGTGAACCTGGTAGAACCTCAATGCCATGGAATTCGGAAACTTGCTAATTATGTCGGGCAATAAGAAAGCTCCGGAAGTTTGAATTGGAATCTTTAATTGCTCGAGCAGTCTTATTGTCGCAGAAATTTTCGTCAAGTTTGCTTTTATCGCTTTGGTTGGATATACACTGGAAATTGTTTTTAAGTCTCTAATGGATTTGATTAGTGCAGTTTGCTGGGCATCCTCATCACCATAGTTTCTGTCGAGTTCCTCTCTGGCTAAGTCATATGATTCCTCGATCAAAGGGAAGGTGGAGATGAGAGTCGCTGCCTCACCAATGCACATGGTCTGCAAGTATTGTAGTTTCTCAACGTTACTCAGGTCTGGATCCTTGTGTACGGAGGTCTCGAAGTTGCTTTTGAACGTTTTGTACTTCAGAATATCTCCGTCGAATTTTACGGATTCCAGTTTGGGCAGCTTCGAATTTTTTCTAAACGAGGCTGTCGCATTCATAGATGTGTTTGCATTGAAGCTTGTAGACGTATTTAATCTTCCTCCCAACGTAGGAATTGATCGCTTGGAAATTTCGTATCTCCTGCGAAGAAGATCCACTCTAGCTTGCATAGTCTCAAGCTTGTCAATGCATTCCAGATAAAATTGGTGGTCGGAATAATTCTGTAATTCATTCAAAGCACCTACTATCCGTGTCTCTTTTGGGTTCGCAGTTTGCACCAGCGCTTCCAGTTCTCCTGGATCTGCTGTCTTCTCCGATATAGACAACAGATGATTCATTGCTGTAACTTGCGATTCCCAACGTTGTTCCATTGTTTCAATCTGCTCCTCAGTGAGCAGATCACGCATTGTTGGCTCTGTTGTGCTATCTCTCTCCATTTCAAATTCACGGCGGTCAATTTTAAAACAGAAGACAATAACTTGAACAACAAAATAACACTTTGCAATGAAACTCAAAAAGAATAAAATTCAAAATTTTACACTTCAAAATGAATGAAAACTTAAAAAGAATAAAATCACAATTTTATACCCCAAAAAGAATAAAATCAGAAATTTCACACTTAAAAAGAACTGAATTTTTCAAAGTTTTAATGCCCACGTGACAAGAAAAGCAAATTGAAAATACACGAATATCGAATGTTTTAACAATCAAGGATGCTAAAACAGACGAGCGACCTTGATCACGTATGAAAAACGTGACTCAAAAAGTCCTGCACAGTTTTGAAATAATTGACGGTTCGTTTGGAACAAATCTCGCCAAAACTCTATCATAAAATTCAAGATAATAACTGACAGCCCTTGCAATGAGAGACTGACCAGTAACTAGCATCAAAAGAATCTAATCTCCCCTGCTTATGGCAGTTATATGGAGATGCATGCACAAAATTAAATAGAACACTTTTAAGATTTTCAATAAAATACACTTTACGAAATTTCCCTTTAAGACTAGCAAATGAAAAAGCAAAAACAACAATGGAATACCCAATACAACACCCTCATGCAATAAAAATCTCCAAAACACACAAATAGAATGAAAAACAAAAGAAAATGCAATAATTTCAGGGGCAAACCAGCTTTCCAGCACAGCGCGTTGTGTTATCCAAATCCAAGATGGCGACCGTAGAATCCCGCTGATGACACTCAATTGTTCGTATTCGGCGCCAAACGAATCCCCGTTGTGACTGTTGTCACGTTGAACGATGATTGTTCTAGCAGACGACGAATCCCGAACGTATACGTCTCCCGTCGCATCAATCACGCATAGAACCGTATCAATGACGAACCGGAAAAACTCACAGATTTCAGACGGAATCCTGGTCACGTGCACCATAAATTCGTATCCTATGTAGCGGTCAATCACACAGGACAGAAAAGAACTGAGCCATGGCGTTTTGAATCTCCCGCCAATCCACTCAAACGATCGTATAGTGAGGTTAGTACGTATACCGTGTGGAAACAGATTTAATTTGTCCCGAAATGCATTGGAGAATGAAGGAATCCCTGTAGAAACTACTGTTGAATGGTATCCAAGTGTCCGCTTAACCATTGACCAGTCTGGGAAAATGTTTGGCTACTCCCGACACATTGTAATGGCGACGAAAGTAAAAACTCCAGGAGATAACATAAAACAACTTATTTATTCGGAAGTAGAATGATAACTGACCAAATACACGAATGTACGTTGGCTAACAAAGAAAATGCACGTGCAAAACAATGGTCACGGCACGCGCCAAGGTAAAAAACACAATTGAGAAATTCCGTTGCTATGACAACGGAGAAAAATGAAATACATTGAAGTGAGCGATTGCTCAAAAATGCATTAAAATCAAATTGCAATATGTCAAAATGACCACAAAGATGTCAGGAACATAAAAGTAAATGGTAACAATGCTCAAAAACACTTAAAACAATGAGAAAATACAGAAAGAATCGATCGGGAAGCAGACGATCGGCTCAGCCAATCAGAATACAGCAAAGTTACGTAATGCAAAGATTTGAATTTAAAACCTCACAAAATCACTGAAATGGTAAATAATATGCACTAAAATACAATGAAATGAAATAGTAAATGCAAAAGAAGTATTAATAATACAATAGAATCGATTTAATAACGAAATTAGCGAATAAATCCAACATGGCGCCCGTACAACTCAATAAGAGCGGCAAAACACGACATTTGAATTCTGACACAAGAATATAGCAAATACTAGGTAATGTTACTAATAAATACACTTAGGAAAAGTAATTTCCTTCAAAATAAAGCACTTTTAATAAGAATACACATGAAAATTAGTCTTGAAAGAAAAGAAACGATCGCGGACGGCAACGCATATGCGAGGTCCGTCACGATCGTTCGTACAGACAAAACGGCTGCTCCGGGAAAGAAACTAAGTGCACAGATCGACAGATCACCCCTGAATTAGTCTAAAACAATATTAGGATCAATTCTAACGACAAGAATTCAATGAAAACGAAAGGTTAGAAGTTGGAGTCAAAACCGAACTAGATTTCGAAATATGACGTCACTCCAATTACACTAGTGAACTGTTTGACGACGGATGCACCCAATTTCACACGGAAACACACAAAATGAATAGGAATTGATAATATAAGACAAATTCTTATAAATAACACTTGAAATGAATGCAATAGACAATGAAATATCATATTTTAATAAACAACAGTATCATAAAACACTTTAATAGTTTTAATAATGCAAAAAATCCTGTAAAATAAGATTAAAATGTTATGCAAAATAAAACACACTAGAATAAGTCTATTTAAACACACAATACCCAAAATTCATGACAATATAAGAAAATAATGAACTAAAAGCTTTAATATGACACAAAAAACACCTGAAATGTAAGTCAAACTATTAGAAGCAAAATTTAACAACACTTTGAATATTTAATAGGACAATAAAATGGCAAATAAAAAGCAGTATCAATTTATATTCCACTCTGTTTGCAACAGGTTGCAACAGTAGAGGGTACAGTTGGCACACTTGTCAAACAGCTAATTTTTGTCTCCTGGAATTAAATGGCGCCGAGGCATGACTATTGGTTAATATAATCACACGTCTTTTTTTTTGCTGCATAGCCGTTGGTTAATTTATTTTATTTAATTCTAAATTCAAATATATTATTATTTGTTTCTTTTTTATTTTATTATTATTGTTTTTTGTTTTTAAAAAGAGAAACCAATTTAGATTTATTCTAAGCTTAGAATAAATAGATACAAAGTCAAGAAATGTGTTGAGTTATTAAAAGAAATAAGACAAAATGAATATTTATCCACGAATTTTAAGTTGAACATGGGTTTGGATCAACTTTTGAGGAAATGCGGCGAATATAAAGATTGTAATTTTACAATTCGATCATTTTATTTTCATTTTTTGAATTCTAATTTCAATTATACTATCACTAAGCGGCCTGTAGCAATTAGCCAATAGGAGGAGTATCACATTTGAATTGATATAAATTTCAGCTACACTAATAAAATCAGCAGCCATGAACACACATACAAGTAGTTTATTCACCGTTGAGATGGACGAAGCAGCTCCAGGAAAAACACAACCATATATTTCAAAACAACGTCAATTATATAAAAAACTGGTACAGAATTTCGTAACTATAAAGATTTTATAGAATAACGATTTTACAGTTTTTATATCATAATCTTAGATGGTTATTTAAAATGTCAGAATTGATCAAATTAGACTAATGATTCCCAAAATATTTAAAATTTGTATGTTTTTTTTAGGTTGCTCCACCTTTACTAGATTGTCCATGCTCAAATACAAATTGCTCGATGTATCTAATTTGTGTAAAACCTTCGAAACAAACAAGAGAACGTATCGGAGGAACTATTCACGATACCGAAACGAGTTATCGACAATTTGCCATAATTACATCAGACCGATTGCCAAAGGTACTACTTGTACTACTACACTTGCACATATTTTTATTTTATATCTTAAACTTCTTGTTGGAACTTTACATTAGATTTCACCTTTTCCAATATTCACAAAAAATGGAAAACATTGGGTTGAATTAACCCAATTATTCGGAACGGTAGATAATGTAATGTTTGAAGAGAGAGATTTAAGCCGGATTGCAGAATTTCATAGACGTTTTTTTTTCGACTTTTTGCAAATAAATTCATATCCAATAGACTTTCAGCCTTTGGGTTCAAATATGGCACTTTTTGTCCTTCCCCTTATAAAGCTTATTGGTAAGTATAAAAAAATTTTCGCATTATTAAACTGTTTAACTGAAATGTGACTCTATCTGTTGACATTGTGAAATTTATGAAACTTATAGATGGCACCGCGGATGAACCGCCTTTGTTTGATGTGGATTGGAAAACAATTAAAGATGTATGTGATTACGCGTTTGATGGTTTACCCTCAGCAGAAGAAAGAAAGCAGTTTCAATGTGATGAAACAAAATTTGTGAACAGAGTGGTAGTTCCACTGTATTTAAGCGATAAAGTATTTTTCATCGTGGAACAAATTACGAAAACAATTTCTCCATCGCATCCATTTACAACCCAAGAGTATAAATCTTGCGGATTCAAATCATGCGCTGATTATTTCCAACAAAAGTACGGAGTGGCGATTCAAAACATGGATCAGCCATTACTAGCAGCCAAAATGATCACCAACAATGAACTAAATATGATCTCAAACAAGGTCAACCGAAAGGACGAGAAAAAAAATATGGCTATTGATGGTGAAACCATGAACACACACATATTCTTGGTGCCCGAACTATGCGGCGTTTTACCGATTAGTGCATCTCACTTAAAACATGGAATGATGATACCCAGTATCATATACCGTCTGAACGACTTAATTTTAGCGGCTGTATTTTTGGGGAAAATGGCAGGGTATGTACTGTTGAAAGATCTAGATTCGGAAGATTTAACATACAAGAAATGGTCTGTAACGGAAAAGGGATACCGTGAGTTATCGGTTATGAATGAAAACAACTGGGAATTCGATTATAAAATCGAACACGGTTCTTTGTTAACTAATTATGAAAATCTTCCAGGACAACACGTGATTTTGAATGCACTAACCACGTGCGCAGCAAATGATTGCTTCGATTTGGGACGGCTAAAATTCTTAGGGAGCGCTTATCTGAGGTTTGTGGTAACAGTCCACCTCTTCAACAAGTTCCCAGCACTAGATGAGGGTAATTTGATCAGTAGAAGAGATGCATTGGTGTCGAGTTCACATCTCTATCAGATAGCTGAGAATAAAGGGTTAACTAATCTATTAAAATGTGAGATATTTTCACCAGCTACTAACTGGTTACCACCGTGTTTCGTTATAAACATCAGCTCTGAGTTCAGGTTAATGCGTGCAGGACTGCCCTTCGACTCTTGGAAATATTTTATCGGTTATGATTTGAAGAAAGGAAGATGTGATAAGATACGCTCTTTTGCGGCAAACAGTGGGAATGCAAAATATATCGGCCAATGTGGTGACAAAATCGGTCATTTGGAAACAGGAGGAATTGTTATGAATTTGACCGAGTATCAGCTAATCGCTGATAAACACGCAGCCGACTGTGTTGAGGCGATTGTGGGAGCACACTTGTTGTATGCTGGATCGGAAGCAGCTCAGTTTCTTCTCATTTTTCTAGGATTTGATATTCAGCCTGACGAGACAAACACGAATGTGATAAAGGTTGCTTTAACCAACCCAGAAAAATGTATACCTGATAAACTATTAATGGGATTGTCTAATTTTGAAAATGAAATTCGCTACGTGTTTCGAGATAAATCCTTTCTCATTCAAGCAATAACTTATCCTTCACACTACAGTAATATATTAGATACTGGTAGTTATAACAGACTCAAATTTCTCGGAGATGCAATTTTAGGTAATTGGAAAGTAAAATTTGTACTTATTTAATAAATTTATAGATTGAACAATTGTTTTTTTTGAAAGATTATTTGAGTACCTGGCATCTGTTTGCTGATACGAAGAGATTTCCACCCCGGGAGCTAGCTGATATTAGATCAGGTTTAGTTAACAATACCACTTTTGCAAAATTAGCTGTGACAAATACTGCGTTTACAAAATTGGCAAAATTGGCTGTGGAGGTGCACAATTATCATTCGAATACAGGAAATCCCATTTTGGTAAAGATCAGAAGCAAATGTATTGCATTAGCAGATGGAGATAATGTATGTAGTGGGGTGTGTTTTAAAACTTAGATTACGTTATCTGAATTGTTTATTTTATTTTTTTCTAGTTTTTAATCGAGAAAAAAGAATGTTTTGATGCGGAGGAAGCTGAAATATTCAAAGTTTTGGGCAATATATTTGTATCTATAGCTGCGGCTATTTATTTGGACACTGAGTCCAACTTAGATTCTGTGTGGAAAGTCTATTTTAAAATTGTAAAACCAATTATTAGTTTGTAATTATCCATTTTACAGCCTGACCACTGCAAGAAAAAGTAGATTGAATTGGATTAAATGTATTGTGTAAATTAATTGTAAATTTAATATTTACTAGTTGTAAATTAAATTTACAAATTTTGTTAAAGATGAAATTTATTTATCTTTAAATTTAATGTTGTAAAGGACACTTTACAAAGTGTTGTGAACATAAACTTTACAAAATTAATTTTTTTAAAAATTAACCATTTAAATGCTTGTGAAATTAATTGTAAAATAGAGAGATTGCAGAATGCATTTTTCCCTTATTTTGCCCCACGATACACTATTTTAGTACCATATGGTTAAGCAAAAAGCATTTAGTGTATCGTTTTTAACACTAAAATAAAATATAGGGCAGCCAATTCGGTATTTTTCCAATATTTACGTCACGGCCTTATAATTTAGATTAGCAGCAAACTCATTCGCTGACATTTTAATTTCATCGCTTCGATGTCATTGTTTTCTCTTTCATTTGGTTTAAATTTGCAATAATAAATGTGCTTCATTGTTTTAAACCAGTAAATTACAAGAATTGTCTCTAATGTTTTTTCAAAGAGCCAACTACAGTTTCGGTGATCACGTGTTTAACGTAAGGATAATTTTAAAACATAAAAAATAAATTCACGCAAACTCTCTATTGATTATAAAAATCAACTTTTCATAAATAGATTTATTTTTTATCATTTACAAAACATTACGTTTGTAAATATTGAAATAAAGTTAAGATAAACCACACATTTCTTAAAAAATGAAACCAATTTACCTCATATTAAATAAAATACATAAATAATTAAATTAATGTAGAACACAAATTAGATCAGTCAGTTGCACGTGTCAACTGTTGAGAACTATCTGAAAGTTAGCCCTGGAAATTAAAAAGTAGATGTTTTTAATATTATTGTTCACATTAATTGAAATTCGGTTCACTTATCTGATCGATACTCTGGTCCGTGATCAGATAGACTAGCTCGTTCGGGTCAGAATTAAGCTCGAAGGTGCTATGATGAGTTTCGGGTCTGAAAGAATAAAATTGGATATTAATTGGTTGAGTTAAGTCAATACATTTCGTTATTTTACACTAGCTATCTCATTTAAGGAGAAAAACATTCTTGCAGACTTGATCTCAGACTTAGAAAATTGGCGATGAATTTGTCTCGATTAAATTCGTATACTCGGGGCTGGTCGTTAGACACTGCCGAGTCGTGGAAAATAGTAAAAATCGAATATTTTACTGGTGAAACAGACGAATATGAAAATTTTTACATTAAATCCACCATTAAATCAATCCGAATTAATTATTAAATTAATTTAAATTAAAAATTCGATTTTTAACACTTTACTTTTAACATGTTTTCATTTGACAGCTGATTAAATTAAATTTGAGTAAATTAAATTAAATTTATTTGATTTGATTTTATAATTTAATTTATTTTGAAAACTGAAACAAAACAAAAAAATCATCATAATCTACAAAACATATTAAAATCTTTATGAGATTTAATGTAAAACTCACGACATTCATTAGGAACAACTTGGGCTCAGTTGCGACACAATAGCGTCAAATCTGTTGAAGAAAAATTACTTAAATTATAATAAATTTCTAATAATCCAATTTAATAATTTCTTACGAATGGAACATGTAGGCGAGTGTTCCTGATTAATTTCGGCCTTCCGAATTTGATACTTAGCGGATAATCTTCCTTTTTTTCGATCACTTCCATTGCATCATAACCATCTTCGAGTTGGCGACCGGTCTCCTCTGTTTATTCTCTGTTTATTCTCTTATTACCACGACCTCCCAGCTCGCGAGTGGCTTGTCACAATATTCTTTTTTTCCCTCACTCAGTTCACTCGGAGTTCACACATGGAAACGAATAATGCTAAATATACACAGAAGATGACACTACTGTATTGCGTATTGCAGGTCCAGCAGATATTCTAGAGTAGTAATGGCGTCTATTTGTTTACAAAATGCCGCTTTGTGATTGGCTAAAATTCTGAGAAAACTAAACAACAAAAAAAATCATCACATTCTACTAAAAAGACACAAATATTAAACAAAAATAAACATTTCGTGTTTTTTGTAAGTTTGGTAAATTTTTCTTTGTTTATTTTTTCTCATAATATCGGCTAATAACAGAACTGTCTGATGTAAACAACCGTAGCCATTATGGCTTCCAGTATCAACTGCTGGATTGTCATGCTTTGATTTCACTAAAAAAATGCTCTCAATTATTACACAGACGATAAGTTCCAATCGATTAATTTGATTTTATTTCTATTTGTTTTAGACATTTCAAAGATGGCGCTTCCGTCTTGCCATGTTTTGGCTCAATTTTACGTTTCCGGGAGCGAATTAACGTGACAGTTGTACCAAAGATCGGCCAACATGGATCTCGGTGCCCATTTCAACATCGCCTGTTGCTTCCTCCTCACCTACATATGCTCGTCCACGTGACGAATTTGATGCAGGATGACTTTATTCACACTCGGGGTGACGCCAATATTTATTCTAAGCATGTTGATGTAATTAAAGAACGAATAAAAAAAGGAATTGCTTTTATTTATAAAACGGTCAAGTGCAGCTCAAAGTTTAATTGGTGGTCTAATTTTCGCTTGGTGTTAAATAGTTTTTTGGGAGAGGTTTAATTCTCGTTTGGTGTTAAGTATACTGTATGTTCTAAACTTTTCGGTTATTTTGCTTGAAAACATGTTCTTTATCTGAAAAAAAATGAATAGATATTTTAAGATATATTTAGATTTATTCCAACCCCCACTGTTGTAATGGTGAAGAATATCATCGATCACACCGAACCTTTTGCATGGTCAGTTCACGGTCAGTGCCCACTGTTTCAAGCAGTAAAATTTTGAATTTATTTTTCGTCTTTACCAATTTTGACGTTTATTCTAGTCGTTTTGGTTAATTTAGACCAATTCAGAGATCTATTTTACTCATTTTGGTTAATTTAGACCAATTCAGAGATCTATTTTACTCATTTTGGTTAATTTAGATCAATAAAGACATTTATCTTACTCATTTTTGTTAATCTAGACATTTATTTTAGTCATTTTGGTTAATTTAGACCAATTCAGACATTTATCTTACTCGTTTTTGTTAATTTAGAGATTTATTTCAGTCGTTTTGGTCATTTGAAACGTTGAATTCAGTCGTTTTGATCATTTGAGACATTGAATTCAGTCGTTTTGGTCATTTAAGACGTTGAATTCAGTCGTTTTTGTCAATTTAGACAATTGAGTTCAGTCGTTTTGGTTATTTTGAACATTGAATTCAGTGGTTCTAGTTTTGTTTGCAAAACATTTTGTTACAAATTCAAAATTGATTATTTTATTTATAAAGTCAGAAGTGGAACAAACACTAACGTTGACGAAGAGAATTCCTGGAATTTAATGGCCCGAGGCACGACTATTGGTTAATTTAATCACGTCTTGCTGCGTAGCGATTAATTAATTTATTTTATTTAATTCTAAATTCAAATATATTATTATTTTACTTTTTGTTTATTTTTTTATTTTATTTTATTTTTTTTTTGTCTTTTAACGAGAAGAACCAAATTAGATTCATTCTCTGCTTAGAATGAATAGAGACAAGGTCAAGAAATGTGTTGAGTTTTTAAAAGAAAAAAGACAAAATGAAGATTTATCTACGGATTTCAAGTTGAACGTGGGTTTGGATCAACTTTTGAGGAAATGCCGCGAATATAAAGATTTTGACAAGATTATCCCTGTTCCGTATTATCTTCATAAAAGTGCCTTTGA
Source organism: Strigamia acuminata (assembly GCA_949358305.1). Taxonomy (NCBI): domain Eukaryota; kingdom Metazoa; phylum Arthropoda; class Chilopoda; order Geophilomorpha; family Linotaeniidae; genus Strigamia; species Strigamia acuminata. The sequence continues at coordinate 144,738 of CASHSZ010000136.1, read as the reverse complement.
TGGTCAATGTCGCGAGTACATTGTCAATTTCGACGAAAGGATTTGTGAAATAGAAGACGTGATGAAAGATGCTGCTCCAAAAATCCGAGCATTGGCAGCGGAAGTTATAGCCGACACGAATGCGTGCAAAGTAAGCATTATGATGCAATTGAAATATCGGCATTCCGTGAAGTCGTCGCATGATAATTTTTGGTACCGGGCCGGGCCGTACGTAATGTTCACAGATGATATTGACTACATTCTGGATTCGGCTGCGAGAGAACTGGCAATACAAAATGCCGAATATGAAGAAACTCACGACTACTTTTATTTCGTATGTGTACAGACACTTAAAATTGATTTCAATATTTTAAAACCGAAAGGTGGATGGGGTAAAAATGTCATCTCGTTTCCCTTGGGCTCAAATAATGATTTACCGGCCGTCATTTGCAATAAGAAAGCGGTGTTAACATTTAAAATTGAGTTGCAAAAGTCTTTTGTTTGGGCCGTTCTTGCATCTTTACATCCTGTAGCCATTCATGCTGAACGCATACCTAATTACTTGAAGTATGAGAACGAATTGAACATGCAAGGCTTAGATTTTCCGTTGTCTTACAGAAACGTAGAAAAATTCCAGTTGCAGAATCCCGATATCGAAGTAACTATTTATTTTTGCGTCAGCAATCGCGTGGAAAGATACGAGACCGTACACAGAAACAGGAAACATCACGTCGATTTATTCCTGTACGGGAGCAATTGCTACGGCCAGATAAGAAATATGAAACGATTGCTGGGATATTTTCCGTGTCACTACTGTAACAACCAATTCAAGAGCATTGTTGGTAGAGACAAACACATGACGATTTTTCACCCCGTTCCCGAAGAATCGTCGTATGAGGAACTGGATGAACGTCTGCGGAGAAAAAAGGCCGTCATAAATGTGCAGAACTCGGATCAAAAAAGTTTTTTGTGGTCCATATTGGCTGCCTTATATCCGGCGCCCGACCATGTTAGCAGAGTGGGTTATTACGTACAATTTATGGACAAACTCAATCTCGAAGGGCTAGTTTTTCCTGTGGGGCCAAAAGAAGTGCTTACGTCCGAAAGACGAAATGTAAGTTTGAACATTAATGTATTCGAGTTGCTGCCCACGTCACGGATTGTTCCGATAAAAGTGGATATTCTGACGAATCGTCTTACCACTATTAATCTACTAAAGAAACAAAATCATTGCATGTGGATCAAGGATTTCTCACGACTCATGAGCGTCGGTGATGGCCACAAGAGGTATTATTGCATGAACTGTATGAACGGGTATTCCAGCGCCAAAGTGCTCGTTAAGCATAAACGATACTGCAGGAAAATTTAATAACCTAAAAACCTATTTTAAAGGTAAACTATTAGGTTTATTCGTTTTCATCTAACGATGGGGTTCTTTTTGTTTGTTTTGGGATGCTTAATTAACAATTGATTTTATTTTTCAAAAAAATAAATTTTTTTATTTAAAGTAAATTTAATTTGACTCATTGATAAATAAGAATCTCAGTGTTAAGGATTTGTTTAATCTAATCACAAAAAATTGAAATTTTGAGTTTAAATATGCAAATTTGAGGACGTTTTTGAAATTGTTTTTAATTACATGCTCTCTCTTTTGTGTTTCATTCTTTTATTTTTTTCTTTAATAATTTTAATATTTTAATTCTACATGCAAAAGTTATTTATGAATATTCAAATGCCAATCATTGCAAAAAAAGTATCATTTTTATTACGAAAAAAATTAATTACTTCATAAACAATGCAAGTATCCGTATATATTGTTATTTTGGAGTACTAGCGATAGTAGAATTTAATAAAATTCATCAGAAATGGAAGTATTTTGTATCATTGTGTTGTGTATGATAATTCTGTGACTCTGCATAGGAATAGTAAATTTTATGTGCAATTATATATGTGGAATAAAGTCAGTTTCTTCACCACCTAATCCCATTGATGTCCCAGATTAGGTCTTATGTTGATGATAATTTCTTGACCCGGTCCATCACCACTGGCTATGACCCCCCCTCCCCGCCCAAACTGAGTTCACCCCGGACCTAGCATCACTCGCTGATTGGTACGCGGCCCATGACATGTCTCTCAACCAAGACAAGACTAAGACTATTATTTTTAGGCGACCCTCAAGAGCAGTGACCCCATACCCAAGCGAAATGATCACTTACATAAAAATGAAGATTCACCCTACTGTCACCTACGCCTCCCAATATTGGAATTCCACTGCTCGCAGATTCAAGGTCCCGCTTGAAACTGCGTATAATGCCGTTATTCAACCATCCCGGCCATAATCACATTACTCCAGTATGTAATGAATTCGGCCTCCTGAGTTTGGATAACCTTCTCCGCCTTCACGGCATCACGGCAATCGCTGATGCTGTCCGTAACGTGGACCATCCAACCCACAATATCGCCACACATTACCAGTCAGATGTCGATGCCCACCTGCCTCGCCGCCATCGTTTTGAAGTTACCACCCGGCAGTCCACTTACACGCGTAACACGTTCCCTTATCGATGTACTCCCCCCCCCCTCTGGAACGACCTTCCAAACAATTTGAGATCATCAATGTTAATTAATTTAATCACATATAACATTTTCTGCTGCCTAGCGATTAATTAATTTATTTTATTTAATTTTAAATTCAAATATATTATTATTTTACTTTTTGTTTATTTTTTTTTTAATTTTTTTTTGTCTTTAAAAGAGAGGAATCAATTTAGATTCATTCTAAGCTTAGAATGAATAGAGATAAAGTCAAGAAATGCGTTGAGTTTTTAAAAGAAAAAAGACAAAATGAAGATTTATCTACGGATTTCAAGTTGAACGTGGGTTTGGATCAACTTTTGAGGAAATGCCGCGAATATAAAGATTTTGACAAGATTATCCCTGTTCCGTATTATCTTCATAAAAGTGCCTTTGATGGTCAATGTCGCGAGTACATTGTCAATTTCGACGAAAGGATTTGTGAAATAGAAGACGTGATAAAAGATGTTGCTCCAAAAATCCGAGCATTGGCAGCGGAAGTTATAGCCGACACGAATGCATGCAAAGTAAGCATTATGATGCAATTGAAATATCGGCATTCCAAAAAGTTGTCGCATGAAAATTTTTGGTACCGGGCTGGGCCGTACGTAATGTTTACAGATGATGTTGACCACATTCTGGATTCGGCTGCGAGAGAACTGGCAATACAAAATGCCGAATATGAAGAAACTCACGACTACTTTTATTTCGTATGTGTACAGATACTTAAAATTGATTTCGCTTTTTTTAAACCAAAAGGTGGATGGGGCAAAAATGTCATCTCGCGTCGGCGATCGCGTGGAAAGATACGCGATCATACACAGAAACAGGAAACATCACGTTGATTTATTCCTGTACGGGAACAATTGCTACAGCCAGATAAGAAATATTAAACGTAACAACCAATTCAAGAGCATTGTTGGTAGAGAATTCCTGGAATTTAATGGCCCGAGGCACGACTATTGGTTAATTTAATCACACATAACATTTTCTGCTGCCTAGCAATTAATAATTTATTTTATTTAATTTTAAATTCAAATATATTATTATTATTATTTTACTTTTTGTTTATTTTTTTTTGGTTTATTTTATTTTATTTTTGTCTTTAAAAGAGAGGAACTAATTTAGATTCATTCTCAGCTTAGAATGAATAGAGACAAAGTCAAGAAATGCGTTGAGGTTTTAAAAGAAAAAAGACAAAATGAAGATTTATCTACGGATTTCAAGTTGAACGTGGGCGAATATAAAGATTTTGAGAAGATTATCCCTGCTCCGTATTATCTTCATAAATGTATCTTTGATGGTCAATATCAGGTCGAGTACATTGTCAATTTCGACGAAAGGATTTGTGAAATAGAAGACGTGATGAATGATGCTGCTCCAAATATCCGAGCGTTGGCAGCGAAATTTATAGCCTACATGAATTCGTGCAAAGTAAGCATTATGATGCAATTGAAATATCGGCATTCCGTGAAGTCGTCGCATGATAATTTTTGGTACCGGGCCGGGCCGTACGTAATGTTCACAGATGATATTGACTACATTCTGGATTCGGCTGCGAGAGAACTGGCAATACAAAATGCCGAATATGTAGAAACTCACGACTACTTCTATTTCGTATGTGTAGAGACACTTAAAATTGATTTCAATATTTTAAAACCGAAAGGTGGATGGGGTAAAAATGTCATCTCGTTTCCATTGGTCTCGAATAAAACAGAAGATTCAGATTGAAAGATGATAACTACTCCCTGACTTGTCGGGGGTACTCGGCGCCCATCTTGGTTTACCATCTTGTTTTCAGAATTACATGGTAATATAAATGAGCATTTGCTCTGAAATATTTGATTGGGATTGCTCCAAATGAAACAGCAACATTTATTTCAAAAGGATAAGGGGCGCAGTTCAGATAGTTTAATAACTACAGAATGTGTTTTTGTCAAAACTGGAATCAGGTGATGAAGTGCTAGCTGATATAAGTTTTACTGATATTAAAACCTTAGTTGGAAATCAAAATACTATTTGAGTGATCCCACCATTTGCTGGTGGTTCATCACAATTTTCAGAGTAGAAAAATGGATCAAACATCCAAAATAGCAAGCATTAGTTTCCATGTTGAGAGAGTGATCCAAAGAATTAAAATATTTAATATTTTAAATAATAGAATTCCATCTAAATTAATTCCATAAAGGATAAAATAATGTTCAATTGTTGTGTAACAAAAAATCTACACCTAATTATCAAAGAAAAATCTATATAACTTTGGCAATGTAAATTAAAATTTTCTCATGTTTTGTCATGCGTAAATTCTGTAATGGTTGAAGTATAAATTTTTATTTAAAATTGTTACAATGTAGATACACAAGCGCCAATAAAGGTTTAAAATAAAATGATTCAAGTTTATCAGTTGTCAGTTGTTTCTATGTCATTTCTGATTAATTTACATTTGAATGTTCAGGCATTTGGAGATTGGCTCAATGCCAAATGAGATTGATGCCAATGTTTGGAATGACATGGCAACCGCTTCACCCAAGCAGTCGTCTTGGAAAGACCGTACAAGTGGTTACTAAACCAGTAATCAGCTGTCCACGAATTTTTTAATGCTTATTATCCAATATTATTTAATTTAATTTAGTTTAATTAAATTTTGTTAAAAAATTAGTATAAATAGTATTAGTTTTATTTTATTTAATTTAGTTTTATTTTATTTAATTTAGTTTTATTTTATTTAATTTAGTTTTTTTAGTTATATACACATTTATGTGGGAACATTCAAAAAAACATAATTGTCAATGGAATTAAATAAAAGCAAGACAACATTAGAAGAAAATGCGTTTAAAACGGAACTATTAGACATGTTTGATGCGACGCTAAGCGAGTTTAATACATCAATAGGAGCTATTGATCTGACAATACACGAGTTTGGTGAGAGACAAGGTCAGTTAGATGCACGAGGAAGTTATGCGAAACTGGATGAGTTAAAAATGATACTAAAGGAGTACGGTGTGAAACTATCCAATGCTAGTGAATGTTACCACACAAGTTTGTCACGAAATGAGATGTGGTTGAATAGTAAATGGCCTGCACAAGTAAATAAGATGAATCAAAATGAATTCGAGATAAAGTTCGAAGAAATAAAATTAGATGAAAGCAAGACAAAATTAGAAGAAAAAACATTAAAGACGAATAAACTATTAGACATGTTTGTTATGATGTTCAATGCAAATACATGAAATTTCAGAATGAAAATCCCAATAGTTTTTGAGAAAAAAATAAAATGTCAATTATTTTTGTCGCTATCTTCTGACAAATGCCGAATTGCTGAAATTTCTTCATAAACATGAAATTCTCAGAGAATAAAATCATTTTCACTCCTCATTTTGGGAAAATTTTTTTCGGCTAGGGGTTAAAAATGACCCGGGTTGGGTGAGTAAGAAATTTTTTTAAGTTGGGGCTGCAAGGGTTAAGCAATGTTAAGCTTTAGAAATGAAATGCAAACTGTTTTTTTTATGTATTTGAGAACTTTGCTCTGCAGCAAAGTTCAATTTTACCCCTTAATTACTCTGTATTAGTAGATTTAGGCCCAGTTTACAACAACTGAGTTGTTTGGCCATTTTTTTTTCATCGATTACTTTTTTTTGGGGCGTTTTCCTGGATGGATAAGTTCTATTTCAGGTTTGGCCTTGCTTGCCACCTGCTCAGGCCGTAGCAGAAATGTGTATGTGACAGAAATTTCTAATACAATTTCTGCAGTTGATCACATGACTGTTTTATCCTATCACGAATTAGCAAAATTGGATTAACCAATGGCACGAATTAAGTTTTTATCAATTATGACTACATATTTTCGTGCGTCATCTAGTTGCATTAAGCGAGGCCGTTACAATTGAGAAAAACCTTAATTTGTGTCATTTATTAATAAAATTTTGCTAATACGAAATATGATTTAAAAACCAGCCATGTGAATCAATTGTAGAATTTGTATTTCAAATTTGTGTAATGAATTTATTTGCTTTTTAAATATTGCAACTTTTATTGTTCTTTATTAAAGTTCAATTTATTTAGTTTTTATTGCTTTAACCCTCCCCAATCCAACCTAGGGTCAATTTTGACCTCCAAAAATGTTTTTATTTTTTTTCTCATTGCATTCAAAGGTAGTGAGTAAACAAAGGAATTTTTTTTGAAAATTTTTATTTGCAATTTTTAAATCTATTATTTTTTTTATTGTTTGTTATGATGTTCAATGCAAATATATGAAATTTCAGAATGAAAATCCCAATAGTTTTTGAGAAAAAAATAAAATGTCAATTATTTTTGTCGCTATCTTCTGACAAATGCCGAATTGCTGAAATTTCTTCATAAACATGAAATTCTCAGAGAATAAAATCATTTTCACTCCTCATTTTGGGAAAATTTTTTTCGGCTAGGGGTTAAAAATGACCCGGGTTGGGTGAGTAAGAAATTTTTTTAAGTTGGGGCTGCGAGGGTTAAGCAATGTTAAGCTTTAGAAATGAAATGCAAACTGTTTTTTTTATGTATTTGAGAACTTTGCTCTGCAGCAAAGTTCAATTTTACCCCTTAATTACTCTGTATTAGTAGATTTAGGCCCAGTTTACAATAAATGAGTTGTTTGGCCATTTTTTTTTCATCGATTACTTTTTTTTGGGGCGTTTTCCTGGATGGATAAGTTCTATTTCAGGTTGGCCTTGCTTGCCACCTGCTCAGGCCGTAGCAGAAATGTGTATGTGACAGAAATTTCTAATACAATTTCTGCAGTTGATCACATGACTGTTTTATCCTATCACGAATTAGCAAAATTGGATTAACCAATGGCACGAATTAAGTTTTTATCAATTATGACTACATATTTTCGTGCGTCATCTATGCATTAAGCGAAGCCATTACAATTGAGAAAAACCTTAATTCGTGTCATTTATTAATAAAATTTTGCTAATACGAAATATGATTTAACAACCAGCCATGTGAATCAATTGTAGAATTTGTATTTCAAATTTGTGTAATGAATTTATTTGCTTTTTAAATATTGCAACTTTTATTGTTCTTTATTAAATTTCAATTTATTTAGTTTTTATTGCTTTAACCCTCCCCAATCCAACCTAGGGTCAATTTTGACCTCCAAAAATGTTTTTATTTTTTTTCTCATTGCATTCAAAGGTAGTGAGTAAACAAAGGAATTTTTTTTGAAAATTTTTATTTGCAATTACCTGGGTTCCAGGGTAAAGTTTGAACAGGCTAATCACCAAGCGAAGTGCTACACTTGGCCTTTTTACTCAAAAAATGAAAAAAAAAGTGTTTTAACACACAGTAAAGAATCCTGTGTGATGTAATTGTTTGTAACAATGTGAGAGAACATTGCAAAATCGTGTCTGCAGCTGGTGCCAATGTCGACAACCATTCCAGCTACCCACAATTTCATCTTCGATTTGCAAAAATGGATACCACGAAAAAAATGACCAATTCCAAGTCAAATCAAAGTCATCGGTCTAAAGAAGCTTCTGCCAAGTGGTTTAGGGTGAAACCTATTCAATAATAAATCAAAACATCGTCAACCACCACCAAATTGCGTCCCACAGTCCACACTTTCTCCAAGGCGAATACCACAAAATGGTCGAGCCGACTTGGCCAAATGCTGCACCGAGCCCATCCACAACTAAATCCTCTGAAAACAATCGAAATTATATTCCAATCAGCGTCAAATAGCCAATTAATACTCAATTCCCAAGTTAAATCAGAGATAAACCGGGTTTTAAAGCGTGTGGTCCACACCCGGTAGAAAAATCCCAAACCCCAACTAAATATACGTCAAAAAGTGCTAGTAATTGTGGTAAAACCGAGTTAAAACTAGCGTAGAAATGAATAAAAGTATACAAACTGAAAGTAAATACCTCATCCATGTCTGCGCCATTGTCGAACGTAGCTCAAAAAACGCGGTTGGTTCGATGCAAATCCGATCAAAAAGCGCAATCAGCGTTCGAAAAATGTCAACGGACACTTAAAACGTGATTATCTGTCGACTAAAAGTGTTAACAGGGCGTTAATAAACAAGCGAATTCAATGTTTGAAGATCACAACAAAATGGCTACGTTTCATGTGGCCGTCATTTTCTCGTTGACATTCGTCCTAAACAAAATGAGCGTAAACCGCGTCGTTTCGTACACGTTTTTTCTCAAAAAATACCAGTAAAATAGCAAATAATAAACACATAATGTTGTGTTCGAGTACCGGATGACCGCTAGGTATAAAAAGACGAACGGGAACTGAGCAAAAAAACTCGTTCACAGCCAACCCGCCATGGCTTTATTCTTCCTTGATTCGTTCGTTGGAAAAAGCAAAGCCAACTGCAAATTGGCAGAGTGATGCCAGTCGCACAAATATATTTGCGACGTATTAATTCAACTTGCTTTCGATATTTCTTGTCCTTTACAACGTCCGATTGTATTAATATTCAAACTATTCCGCATTAACTCGCACTCGCTTCCATATTAAACTTTTTTTAAGCATATTATTTAAATTTTAAATTTAAATAAACCACGTCATTTTCAAATTTTAGTCAATATTTATTTGGATCAAAACACTTGAATTATTACAACAACAAAATATCCAAATGCTTGCTATTTTTTTTTAACTTTTAAATAAAATTAATTTATAAAAAATATTCAAATTATTTTTAAATAATTACAAGAATTATTAATTTTAGTCTTTTAAATTGTTATTCACTTTCTATTTATTTTGATTTAAAAAAAAATATATATGAAAATCCGAAATAGTTCCAAGTTCGTTTCAACTAAAAATAAAAAAAATAAAAAATTAATAAAATTAATTTAATTTTTTAATTTAAAATAAATTTATATAATAAAACGTTAAAACGTTAACTTTTAAATTCAGATAAACAAAACTGGCGTAAAGCTTTTACTTTAATTCATTAAAAAGCATAAAAAAGTTCCTGCCTTCCACGAATCACAACTTACGCTGTTGCTACTTTCGGGGCCGTGGAAACGCACTAAATGGCACCGGAGTGTCGTCCGTCAGCGAAACCACGTTCACGCCGGCCATCCTCGGACCTTGACTCGCACATCAGTGATGCCTTTCACCAGAGCTTTATACAAAACAAATCCCATTAAATCAAATTAAATACCAAACCAAAATGGCCGACTCACTTTGCCTATGGTGATTCCTGTGGCCTGTGCGGCGATGTTGGTGCCTTTCCTCGTGTTCTTAAATCTTTTTACTCCCGGTAGTCGAATCGTTTCATCACAGTTATAACTTGTCACTCACTTGTCACACTAGAAAAAAATTAAAACCACCTGTTAAATAAATACTAGACACATTCATCAACAAAGTGTGTGTGTAATTGTGATATTCACAATAAAAAAAGAAAAGGGAAGAAGAAAACAAAAACAAAACAAAAAAAAAAGAATTTAGTGTTCGAATTTGGCATAATGCAGTTTGATAACTTGCCCTGACGATTGATTCATTACCTAATCGATCGGTCAAAGTCATCAGTGTGTTTTTTTTTTGTGGCCTTCACGTGACAAATCGGTAACTCTGCAAAACGGATCCCGTTGAACATCAAATTTGGTGTGTTTTTATCGGAAAACATCGATTGGCGCCTAAATAAATAAATTTACTTCTGGTTAATTTTTATTACCAAAAAATTATTTTAACATCAAAAACAAAAATTTAATTTCATGTTTTTCGCCTTTGAAACGACGGAAAATCGTTGTTGCATTTAATAAACCATTTTAGAATATTTAAGCAAATATTCAATCAATTTTCAACCAATTCCCGACAATTTCAATTTTTCCCAGCAATAAAAAAATATTTTAATTTTTCTAAAATATTTTTTTTATAATTTAAAAATAATTATATTATAAGAACCCATTCATTCCAGCACGAAAAACCCAAAAACAAGAACCAATTTTCCACCATCGCTGCCACTTTGACAGCAACTTAAATGCTGGTGTGGATCGAATTTTCCACACTTCGTATAATACGAAAATATAAAAAAAAAAAACTAAATTAATCCACAAAAACGCGTCGATTGCTCGCAAAAATTAATACAACATAAAGCAAACCTCGAGCAAACAAAACCCAGTACTAAGTGAAGATAAACTCGCATCCAACATCGAACAAACTTCGCTCGCAATTTCCAACTTACCGACAACAACAGTTATGGCGTCAGAAACAACAAGAGCGGCCACATGTACTGTACTTGCAACTAACCCTAACTGCCTAAACCCGAAAAAAGCTAACTTTTTGCCATTTAAACGCTTCCCAGTCATCCAATTCCTACCCAATACTTACCTAAAACTCTCTTACACGTTTTGGCGATGTTTTTAGACCGTTGGATGGTTGTTAGATCAAAATTTGGGCAAATTTGGATGAAGAAGAAACGTCAAAGAACAACGCACAAACCGTCATTTTGAAGCAGAACGAAAATCCAAGGAATTTGCTGCTTCGTGTTGATATGAGAAGAAGTGCGAGCGCGCGCTCTGGTGGCAGTGGCTTTCTTAAGTAGACGGATTGAAATTTATGCCACTACAGTACTGTAGGTTTAGATGAATTGATGAAACATGAAAATAAATGAATAAATAAATAAAAATACCGATTCACTCATTTGAACATGTTTTTATTCATGTTTTAGTGAACACGTTTGTGTGTTACACCATTATATTTAATCTTTTTTTACATTTACAACAATAGAAAATAGTAAAACTTACATTTACAGAAACTGATGTGCTAAAAAGCCTTCCCTGAAATGATAAAGAAGATATTTGTTACTCTTAACATACCTTTTTACAACAATAGAACATAGTAAACCTTTAGAAAATGTCCTCCTCTCTGGCTGCGATCGGCGGCGCTCGCCAGATTATCTTGGCGAGGAGGCTGATAACTCGGTCAAATCTGTGCCAATAGCAATTAGTTGGTCTGCTGGCGCTGACTAGCGACAAAAACGGAACTAAGTACATTCAGTTGAAGGAATTTGTCTTTACTTACTCACGTCATAAATGGTTACTTTTTGCATCTGAATGTTCCATTTTGTTTCGTCAACGGCATAGACTGCTCGACATCAACGGCATAGAGATGCCGTAGTGGTTTTTTTATTTATTAGATCTGTTAAAGATGAACACAAACATGGAAAAAAGTGCGCTAGTCATCTTGTTGGTGTTCCCATGTTTAATCCACAAAACGTCGATGATCTAAGTAGAAAAATTGCACATTGACATAAAAAATAGATTGATTCATATAAAATACTCCGTAATATAAAATAAAATTTTACTTTTCAAAGATCGAAGTGACTGATACTCTAACTTTCGGTGCAATATGTTAAAACAACTGTCAACAACGGATGAATTACAAGTAGATTGTCACTGCAAATCGAAAGAAGTACATTTTGTCAACGTATTAAAAGCATGATTAAACGTAAATACCGGTAAGTGCATAATTTATTGCAATTAAATATTCCAAACCGATGACCGAAACTAATATTTATTTATTTCTAACTGTTTGTTACCAGGGGAAAATGTGAAGAGGACAAGTTTGGCGTTTCAGTTCGTTCCTCTCGTGTGAATTCGTTTCCCGTTCAGGAGAGCAAAAATCACTTCGTGTAGTAGTCGATAACAACGGCAATCACACGGTGGTAATTCGCACTGTAGACTTTCTCATTTATTTGCAAGTTGCCACAGTTTATGGCGATTTAGGAAAAATATTAACGATTGTTCATTCGTGGGAAAAGGCGTCACTAAAGAAGCAGCGCTGTTTAAACGTTACGCACCGTTTGTACACAATTTTATTTTTTATTTATATAGATTCAAATAAGTTACATTTTGTAATTGATGCGTGTGAAATTAATAAATCCATTAACTAATATAGTCAGCACATCATTTGGATTTCATGATAAAGCTGAGTTTGTAAATCGCTTAGCTTTCTTTTTAACACATTGAACCCCTTGAGAACAATATTTTCCGGTCGTAAAGCACCTGTTGATTCAATGTTGAAGAAGAATTTGTTTGGTTTTCCATCCGCCACGTAGGGAGCTTCAAAGCTACCTTCTTCGAGTTCTGAATATTCACTTTTGTGCCACTCGTTTGGCTTCGTAAACGTGGTATGACGAAAAGCATTATCTGGGTCGTATTCAAACGCCACCCCGCACGTTGGGTTCCACTTTGCATGTTCTCGCCCCAAGCCCATCTTCGCGTAGGCTCGCAGCTTCAGCCCTTGATCCTTTGTTAATTTCACAATCAAAATGTCATCCGTTTCTCCGTATTCACAGGTGTCGTCTTCTCGATGTCGTGAAGTTACCGGAACGACTCGGGGATCGCTACTCTTCAAATCCGCGGTCGTCACGTGACGAGTTTGATCAGTCGTGCATTTTACGTCCAGGGTAAATTCCACAGAACAATCGTGGCAAAAATCGACACAGCTACAGTCCTTTGAATACAGCATTTTATCGACAACATGATCGCTAGTCAGCGGGATTAAGCCCATTCGATGAGAAATGAATTCATCGTGTAAAACTGTGGAATTCCTTTCTATTTGAACCCAATCAATTGCCATTGTTGGCACTTCAGCTATAAAAACACGTCGAATGCTGTTCGCCACACTTAGGTCGGTGTCTTTAAGAACAAACTTGATATTTTCTTCTGTTATTTCGCTGACATGAAAGGACGGTACATTTGCGTACGACATGTTGGTTGAAAACTAGACATCCATCGCAGTTATAGTGTTATATGTAACCAGAAACAAGAAGCGAAGTAAAATTTAAAACAAATCTGTATTTTTTGCAAATACATTTTCACAAATTAATAGCTTTTAGTGGTTTGAAATAGTAAATTCTTTCAACAAATGTATATAGTATTTTTATTTAATATTATGCCGGGTGTAAATTAAATAAAACAGGTAATGAAGCGGATAATACAGATACGACTCATTTTAAATCAAGTAAAATTGTATACAATTAAGTAAAATTGTAAAAATCACTATCAAATCATCTTGAATCAAATAAAATTGTTTAAAATCTTATTCAAGTGAAATCAAGTACAAATTGTATAAATTTAAGTAAAATTTATATAACTTTAAGTATTAATTATATAAAATACATAAAACAGATATCACTGTACAAAGTCAGCTATCTAAAGATGTCTAATGAAGGTCGCTTTTGTATTAAACAATTCAAGCTTCGTGATTGGCCGATTTGTTAAGGCGGTTGTTTTTAATTCTAAGTTATGTAGATCTGTTTTTCCTGTTTAAGTTTTGATTTGTTTAATGAGTGTTGGATTTGTTTGCAATTCTTACTTAATTTTACAAATGTTCAAGTTTCTGTTTTCTCTACAATCATGTTGTTACATTTATTCCGTTTCGTAGTTAAGACTTGGTATTCAGCCTGGCGCGACAAACACGAATGTGATAAAGGACGCTTTAATCAATCCAGAGAAATGTATACCTGATGAACAATTAATGAGATTGAGTAATTTTGAAAATAAAATTTGCTACGTGTTTCGAGATAAATCCTTTCTCTTTCTAGCAATAACTTATCCTCCACACTACAGTAATATATTAGAGACTGGTTGTTATATCAGACACAAATTTCTCGGAAATGCAATTTTAGGTAATTGAAACTAAATTTTGTAGCTATTTGATAAATCTATAGATTGAACAATTATTTTTTTGAAATGTTATTTGATTACCTATGGCATCTGTTTGCTGGTACGATGACATCTCTAGCCCTGACATCTCCACACTGGCAGCTAGCTGATATTAGATCAGTTTTAGTTAACAATACCACTTTTGCAAAATTAGCTGTGACAAATACTGTGTTTACAAAATCGGCAAAAATGGCTGCAGAGGTGCTAAATTATCATTCGAATATAGGAAATCCAATTTTGGATAATGTCAGAAGTAAATTTCTTGCACTAGCAGATGAAGATAATATAAATAGTGGTTGTGTTTTAAAACTTGGATTGCATTATCTGAATTTGGTTTATTTTTTTTTCAGTTTTTACTTGAGAAAGAAGGATGTTTAGATGAGGTACTATGTACCAAGTAGCTGTAAACAATCTGGCCTACACTGGTTTTTTATCTGAAAGGTAAATTTATTTCTACAACATTTTCATTTTGTGAAATGTTTTTCTATAAACATATTTGTAAAATATTAAAATAAATCGAATTTATTTTAGAAATCAATAAAGCTTAATTGTAAAATATTAAAATAAATCGAATGTATTTTAGAAATCAATAAAGCGCATTCTCCATAGCCTTGCTTGTCATTTGTCATGTGTTTATCATGTTTTTTAAATCTCGCTCAAAAAGTCGAAGTCTATAGCCGGTATAGAGCAAAACATGGCTGGTGAAAAAGCAATTTTATTAAAGTCTAGATGAATAAGTATGTTAAAATTAGGGCCTGTAATTTAAGTTTTATTGATAATCTGAAGAATAGTACATTTTTTTTGCAAATATTTATAAAATTTAGGCTAAATGTCTACATCATCTTGGACATCTAATATGTTTTTTTAATCAAGTTGGGCACAAATTTAAAAACGAATTCGTCTTCACTAACACCGACATGACGTTAAAATGCAGAATGACCACGTTATTACTCAAAAACAATTAAATTATTATCGAGGGATGATGGCCAGAAACAGGAGGTGGACGGCAAGGAATAGTCACTGCAAGAAAAATGTAATTTAATTTGATTAAATGTATTGTAAATTAAATTTACAAATTTTGTTAAAGATGAAATTTATCTCATAAATTATGAGGAATTCCTACTGTAACTGCTAAACCCTTCTTACCCATGAAGATGATTCCTAATGTAGGAATCTTCCTTGAAACGTTATTTCTTCCGCTGCACAGTAACTTAAACCTTTATGGTCCATTAGAATTTTTATTAACGCCTCTGGTAATATCACATTAAAAACATAATTTCGTTTCTAAAATAAAACAAGAATGACAATTTCTGCACATGATAAATTATATATTAAATTACCGTACGCCAGAGCTGACTAAACATCGACACTAATTCGGTCATTACGAAAGTGGCTTGATCATCGGTGAACATCTCAATAGACACATCGTGCATCATCATGTTTTTTCTTGCGCTTGCATTACCGTTGCAGTAATCTCGATGTCGATTACAAACCCGCTGAAATTTTTGTTAAAAAAATGCCCTTAAGACTAGTTCAACATTATTTTCCCTTATTTCTACACTAAAAAATCATATACACCAAGGACTGGTTTAGGTTAGGCTAGGTTAGGAAGAAACAAGGCGGGTCGTGTAAAATTTAGTTTTTTAAAATAGAAATGCAAACTCACCCCTCCCTTGGTAATTTCCTGCAAATAACTCTGGTTTTGTTTGATCAAAACCTGGAGTTGGGCTCCCGACAGGTTCTTCATCTCCCTGAAAATAAAAAAAATATTTTTTAGGAATCAATTTTTTTGGTTTATTAAATGTTAAATACCTACATCATTACTTCTTTAACCAGTTGTGTATTTATTTGAGTGACCATCTGTGTGTTACAGCAACAAGGTGGGAGGTCACAGTTGATTTTGACTGCCGGTATTTCTTCCTCCTTCTGTTTTTGTTTCTGTTTCCTGTCAAAGACTGCCTTGTTTGTAACCATTGTTTTTCTTGCCTTCTCTGCTAGTTTATTCGTATTCAAGTAGTTTATAATATACAGGGTGTCCTAAAAGTCTGTACCCCTCCAAATATTTCCTGAGCAATTGCATCTAGGCCAATTTTGATGAAGCGATCGTATAGGAAGTTGGGTGAGAGAAATCCAATGACGTCTCCAAATTTGACCTTGAAGGTCATTTTCAAGGTCATTCACTTGCTAACTTCTAAACCAATCAGGTTAGAGCAAAAAAGTCAATTACAAAGTTGTAGAGCACCATCAAATTAGTACTATCCAATTTATCTTAGTCATCTTAAGTTAAATGTTTTCTTTTTAAAAAGGAGGCAAATCAGAAAAAAATCAGCAAAGTGAAATTTTTTATTCCTGTGATAAAATAATTATTGAGGCATTAAAAAAAGGCAGTGGTTTCTCTCGTTTACTTGCATAATAATGTACATTTGAATACGTTTATTTAAGTAATTCAGTATTTTTCTAATAGAAATTTAAGTTTTGTCACAATGACTGACTTTATTTCAGCTGATTTGTCTCCTTTTAAAAAAGAAAACATTTAACTTAAGATGACTACGATAAATTGGATAGTATTAATTTGATGGTGCTCTACAACTTTGTAATTGACTTTTTTGCTCTAACCTGATTGGTTTAGAAGTTAGAAAGTGAATGACCTTGAAAATGACTTTCAAGATCAAATTTGATGACGTCATTGGATTGCTCTCACCCAACTTCCTATACGATCACTTCATCAAATTTGGCCTAGGTGTAATTGCTCAGGAAATATTTGGAGTGATACAGACTTTTAGGACACCCTGTATATATTCAAGTAGTTTATTCGTATTCAAGTAGTTTATAATATATATATATATATTAACGAAATATAATAACAATGTAACAAGTTCTAAGCCTAACAGGAAAAAATATTAAACTTATTGTGATGATGAATAACAGAAAATATAATTCTCATTGCAATTTTTTTTACAAATTAACTTACTCCGGGTTACACAGTTTGAATTGAAAAAATAACACATTGTCGAGATCCTTATCCGTTGTTGTAAAAGAGAATTGTTCGTCAAGATGGTGTCGAGAAAAGGGTGCGTGAATACACGGTTACGGTAATTGAAGTGTTTCTAGGAAGAAAGCTGTTCACAGACGATACAGATTGTTGTATATTTACTTTACAACCAACATAAAAACACAAACAAAAAAATTTTCTTTTTCAGAAGGTACTTGCAATTGCCTTTGCTCAGGACGAGTGCGTTTTTTTAAAAGAAATGATGAGCCCTTTTTCGCTCTGGACTACGAGGCAAGACTTCTTGCGCGTTGGGGCGGGCTCGATTTCGCCAGGGTTCATTGACGTAAACAATGCCTTCGTTCCTGGACGGGGCCGCCGGTAAGGACGGTGATGAAGGCGAGGTCGCCGGTAAGGACGGTGATGAAGGTGGAGTCGCCGATAAGGACGGTAATGAAAGCGAGATCACAGGTAAGGACAGTGGTGAAGGCGAGGTGGGAGTTAAATCCAAACTCGGGATTCCTCCCACAGCTCCTCGTTGGTTTCCGTCGGTGACGGCAGTTTCGGCTTGGAGGCGAATGGTCTCCAAGATGGTAGGTCGAATCGCATCGCCTGGCAGTAAAGCCTGCGGCCCTTTGTCAAAATCTTTCTCCCTTAGTCCTTGGGGTGGCTGTACATCTAATCCAGAATAAAATGGTCTGCCACGCATCTGCTCGTATGCGTTATACGAGCCCAGGTAACGATGTGGTTCTTGGGCATAACCACCATTCACCAAATTAGTCCATAATGTGGTCAATGGCAAGTGAGCGCGCTGGAGACGTGTCACTGCTTCGTCCCACACATCACAGCGCAAGTGAAAGAAAGGATGTAATCTCTCAAACTCAAGAACAGCCTGTTGGGCATCCAAAATGACTGTGACATACTCGAAAATATCTTCGTATGTGTTTACAGCATGCAAAATTTTGAGACTGATGTCATGTAGGAACATGCAGAGGGGGCGCACGGCACAGCGAGCACGTTCCATCCATGTTTGGAACGTATTAGGTTGGTCGTATCCCCACACGGGCAGCTGATGTATCACTGAAATCATTGAGGGCTCGTGGGTCGCATCTCCTTGCTCGGTGAAGGAGGGAGTGGTGTAGCGAAGAGCACCTTGGCCTCTAGCGGGCGTTCGAAGAATGGATACTCTACCCGACATGGTCAGCGGGCGACGTCTCTCACTATCGGCCTCTTCCACAGACAACAAGCGGGGCATACGGGGGTCAGTCCAAGTTACTTGTCGATGGTTAAATCGATCCCTCATTGAAGCCATTAGACTGAAAATATATTCATATTTATGAGGGCGCACATATGCCGCGCTTCTCAATTTTCCGCGAACGCGACCCCATGGAAATACAGCTCTCAGCTACCCCAAATACCGCTTCTACCGCGTCCACCGCAAAATTTTGTTTTTAATAATTCATTAATAAGCACTCAATAGCGATCTCCATCCCGTCGCAAAATTGAGAGGTCACATTTAATGTGAATTTGGCCCTCCTGACCCAATGGCCTTCCTGGACACGTGGATTTTGTTTGAGAAATTGAAAATTTTTTGGATAGCCCTTCTGGGTCGATGGCCCTCCAGAGCAACAGCTTTTCAAAAAAAAATCTAAATTTTTTTAAAATTTTAAGTGAATTTGGTCATCCTACCGGTAGTCCGATGGCCCTCCTGTGTCATGTAGATTTTTTTTAAGAAATTGAAAAAAATTGGAGAGCCCTCCTGGGCAACGGCTTTTCATTTTTTTTGAAAAATTTTAATTTTTGAAAATTTTTATTTATTTGGCCCTCCTGGGTGTAGTAATATCTTCGGTTCAACGCGCATGATAAAAATGTATTTAAAAACGGCGCCCAAACACAATTCGTTGGTTGAATAAAAACAGGATTGTTTATGCACCATACACTTGCAAGGCAAGACAACAGGTACAATACAAAACAAAAATATCTCACACACCTTCACACCTTCACAGACTGTGGCTGAAACTTTTGTATTCTAGTAACCACCCCTAACCAGATAGTACAGACAGTTTTTCTCTAGGCCATAACTTTTCCAATCCATTACAAAGACAACAACGAAATAACAAACAACACGTGTTGAACAGAAGATATTACCTAGGACAATCAACTACTGATCGTCCTAGATATTATTAACACTCCCCTTCACATCTGGTGTCAAAATCTGTCAAATGGGTCAATGGCCCCTGGGCCACAGCTTTTCAAAATTTTCAAAATCTTTTTATTTATTTGGCCCTA
This sequence comes from Strigamia acuminata, assembly GCA_949358305.1. Taxonomy (NCBI): domain Eukaryota; kingdom Metazoa; phylum Arthropoda; class Chilopoda; order Geophilomorpha; family Linotaeniidae; genus Strigamia; species Strigamia acuminata. The sequence continues at coordinate 125,244 of CASHSZ010000136.1, read as the reverse complement.
CCAGGCCACCGTAGTCCTCGGCGTTGGCGCACTTGTTTCGCGAACTTGGCGCGTTAAAACATTTCGCCAAGTGCGCAGAAACAAAGTGCACCGACGCCGAGAACATGCCATCACACACGGCATATGTGGTTCACTATTCCTGTCAAAGTTGAGCAGGAAATCTGCCCGTGTCCCTGACGATTCACAGTGACTGTGTATCGAATTATTGATGTTTACACTCAAAAATTCGTGTTAAAAGGGTTAAAAAAGTTCGAGCGCTCTCGAGTCGCTAAAAACTCATACTAAAACCGTATGAATTTATAAAACGGATCTCTTTTTAAAATCAGAAAATAAATTTACTTTTTACACTGAAAAAAAAAATGGCTTTAAATATCTTTTAATTGCTGAAAAGTTAATGTACATTTTGTCATGAACCGGTTGTTTCTGGTATTGGAAACCGCGTTTGAAAGGCGCGCCAGTTACGATACTGGGAGAGCCTGGTCCCGAATAAGGGCCCGGGCAACAATAAGCAGCCTGGAGGGTGGCGGCAAGCTTATTCCCCTATTCGATCATTTCACGAATTTTACCGGGTTTGTTGGAGCCTTAAAAATGGAAGAAGTAATGCTCACGTGCGGAATTAACAACGCAAACGTGGCTTAGGCTAATCTGGCAGGGACCCCTAATGGCGGAGCGGCCAGACCGAGCAAGCGCGCACTAATCGCGCGCAAAAGACGAAATAAACAACTCATTAGCTACTTGAATCTAATCTCTAGTCCAGAGGCACGTCAGTGGCATAAAACGTCGTGTAAACACAAAAGAACATCGAAAGGAAAGGAAACAAAGATGACACGCGGAATTTAGACACGCGATATGACCATGAATATACTCAAACATGCACAATTACGTGGCATGGAGTTACTGCGAATTAACACAGGAAAAGTCGCCAAATGCACAACGGCCAGTTAAGGCACTTACGATAGCTCATGGTCTTACGCCTTCTGATCAGACTTGGCTGAAACAGCTCAGAAGTGAACTTGGGCCAAGTCTATCACAGAAAACGAGGGGAGAACCATGAGTCAAGCACGCGTAAGCCAATCAGGCGCGCTCGTGAATAATCATCGCGATGAGTCAGTCGCGAGTGACTAAACATTTAAATTAGGTAGGATAAACTAAACGAAATCAGGAGGGGTAACAGTGGGAAATACCTGACTTAGACTAGTCTGATGTGGCCAAATTGAGCCACACCAGACCACATCAAGGGATAAACATGAATAAGAAATAAGGACAAATCAAAACTCAAATTCAAACACAAATAGGTTTAAGGATTTATTGGGAGTTTTAACAATGGTGGAAAACACACGGAATAACGCGCACAACACAACAATTAGGTGAGGATCACAAGCGCGTAAATGCCGGGCCGTGACACGCCCCTCGGACCAGAGTGTTTTAATCTCTGTTCAAAATCTGAAAACGAAAGTAAAATGCGATACAAGAAATCAAATCAAATAACACTATTGGAATGATTAAACACTTTGAGGCGCGAGAAGTTATCGCGTAGACTCAACAATACAAGCGACGTTAAGCGCCGAAAACACAAAATAAAACATCACTAGCCCAAGCGCCAGGCACAGATGCACATGGTGCATAAATCACTTAACTAAAATCGCGACGCTCGGGAACACTACAAAAAGAAAATATACACTATAATAACAAAATCTTAAGATCGCGAAAGAAAAACAAAAATCAAAAACGCAAGGGTGAGGCGCGAAACTTCGCGTGGACTCAACAACACAAGCGAATCAAAACTCACACTTCAAAAATTTACACGCGATCAAAAGACACAAATAAAAATTTCACAATCAGGCAAAAAGTTCACCAACACCAAACGCTTACAAAAATCAAAACAAATCGACAACAGGTCGCGTCTCCATCTCGAACGGAAAAGAAAAGAGTTTTAACTCCGCATCTCCTTCCGAAATGTCGACGAAAAAATCCACAATTAGTAATAAATAGTCAAAAACTAGAGATTAGTAAAAATACACGAAAAAACACAACAACACACTCATTCCAATGTAAACAAATTCTACAAACACCAAAACTCAGCTAAAAATGCAACCAATGCTAAAAAATAAATTAATAATCACGAAAAACACTTTAAAAGCAGAAAAAGAAGGTGTTCATGACGAACTTTCTCCGTGTTCGCAATCATCCAGCCGAACTCTGTTCTCGGCATAAAAATTCATGCAAATTTCACGTGATTCCGCGCTAAATTTGTCAACTCGGTGATGAATGTCATCCATGTCCGCTTTAGAGATGAAACTGGGGACGCGCTCACTTCCAGCGGCGGTCAGCACTTCCGGAGGATCCAAAACATCCGCTGGTGTCTTTGCACTGTCATCAGGCTCGCTGTACCAATGTCGTAAGTCGACGATGTGATATGGCTGCGTGACGCTGCCATCCTCCTTCATTAACAGCACGGTGTTCGGCCCGATGATCCGGTGTATTATATAAATACCCTCCGTCCGCTGCTGAAACCCTGCTGAGACCTGCTTGTCCGCTGACGACAAGATTCTGCTTTTCAGTGTCACCCAGTCGCCAGGTTTGAAGTCATGGGGCCGTCGCTTCCGGTCGTACCATCGCTTGTGTCGCAGGTTTGCGATCTCCAGGTTCTTTCGCGCCTCGGCTCCAACGCGCAGCATGTAACGATGTAAATACCTCGCCTCATCCGGCGGGAGAGGATCCCCGTCGTCGGTATCACTGTCGAGGTCGCCCGGATAACGCGCTTCCTGTCCAACGATCATCATATATGGTGAAAACTTCAGCGATGTTTGATAGCTGGCGTTAATGGCCAAAATGAAGTAGCCAATATGACGATCCCAGTTCACGTGCTCGTCGATGTACGCGAGAATGCAGGTCTTCAGTGACTGGTTCAGGCGCTCCGCCAAGTTCCCTTGCGGATGATACACAGATATGTACTTGTTCACAATGCCCATTCCCGCACAGTGCGCTTGAAAACGCGCAGAACGAAAAGTAGGCGCATTGTCACTAATCAAAGTCTTTGGGAAGGCCCATCGTTGCACAAATTTCTCAATTTGCCTGATGGTAGTTGGCACATCTGCATTTTCAGTAAGCCGAACGTCAACCCATCTACTAGCTGCGTCAACCATCACGAACGCGTAGCAATTACCCTGGCTAGACTTCAACTTTTTCCCAAAGTAGTCGACGTAAATGGTTCTGAAACGACGGCGTGGTTTTGCCGTTTCCATTTCTCCCATTGGCAAACGCCGTTCAACCTTTGCTCTCTGGCATGGCCCGCATACCTTGATCCACTCCGCCACATCTTTCTTCATCCCTGGCCAAAAAACACGCGTCTTTAAACGCATCATGGTCTTTTCAATTCCAAGGTGGCCAGAAGTTGGCGGGAAGTGAAGACAGTGAAAATAAATTCGCCTCAAAGGCTCTGGCAAGTAAATACGACGCGATTGAGCGCGCTGGCCAATTGATACTGGCGGATACCTGCACAGAAGCCCATGATACAAGGCCATGTCTACAGACTGCTTTTTAATTTTCTCAGCCTCGTCTTCGCCAAGCGGCAAATGCCCAGTATCCAGATACATTATAATACCCTTCGCCCAACCATCAGCCAACTGAACTTCCCTCATTCTTTTCTGAGTTGGCAAAAGCTCGTAAGCCGGATGCTCAGCCGGTCGATCCTCATCCAAATCTTCGGATTCGTATGGCGAGACTTGGCCGTCCAAAGGTTGTTGAGTCTGCCTCGAACGCGTATTTGGTTGCGTCGGCAAAGGTGGCACCGTAGTCCGATATTCGTCGGAACTATGGTCACTCAAAAATCGCTCGCTACCAGATTTTCCTTTATTCGAAACTGGTGACGCTGGTGAAGACGAATGCTCACTTCTTGCAGGTGATACAATCTTTTTGGGTCTTCCAACTTTACGTTTGGGTTTTGGTGGCCGTCCTCTTTTCCTTTTAGACACAGGATCAGAAGGAACCACTTTGACCTTTCTTGGCCTTCCAACATGCCTCTTCAATGGTACGTCAGTCGGCGGCGCAATTACCTTACGCGGCCTCCCAACACACCTCTTTGGTGGCAAGGCAGCTGGAGGCGTAGTTACACCGGAGAGCTGGTGTGCACCGAACACGGCATTTTCCATGTCGGCCGGCACACTACCCCCCCTTGAGGGGCCGGGGGGTTTGGGGGGTTGGGTGTCAAAATCCCCAAACAACTCGAGCGGTTCCAACTCCTCAAACTCGCGCTTCTTTTGAAGAATACGCAACTTCTACCGAAGTTTGGCCGCATTAACGATCTTTGAGCCAGATGGTTTAGGCACGAAATGCTCGTCAAGCTCCACCATCTCAATGGTCGGCCAACTTGCGAAATCGTCAAAGAACGCACAATACGTCGCATCATCTACGAGCGGACAATCATCATCGCCAATTTCAATGGCCGGATCTACAGGAGCTCTGCTCAACGCATCAGCGACACGATTACTTGTGCCACTGCAATGCAGAAACGTAAATCGAAAGTCTGACATTGACAGAATCCATCGAGCCAATCTGCCCTTTGGTTCGCGTTGAGCAAAAAGCCATTTTAAACACTTGTGATCGCTCTCAAGGTAAAAGTCCATAAGTTCTAGGTAACTGCGGAAACGCTTAACTGCCCAAACAGCAGCTAGACACTCGATTTCCGTAACATTGTAATTCTTTTCCGCACTATTTAAAGCGCGCGAAGCAAATGCAATTGGCACACGAATGCCATTACCATCCAATTGCATCAACGCAGCACCCAAGCCTGAGTAGCTCGCGTCTGTCTGCAGAATATACGGCTTCGACCAGTCAGGAAACCTCCGCTGCAAAGTTGACGTCGCAACTTGGTCCCGCAGATACTCGAACGCTGCTTGACAGCCATCCGTCCAATTCCATGGCGCGTTCTTCTTCATCAAGGGCCTGAAAACTTCACAAGTCTTCGAGTACCCCGGAAAAAACGAAGAATAGTACCCAATCATGCCCTTAAAGCGCTGCAACTCTTTTACGTTAGTTGGCGCGGGAAATAACTGGATCGCGCTGGTCTTTTTTGGATTAGGACGAATCTTTCCTTCTTCAACAATATGACCCAACACTTCAAGGCTACGCTTACACAACTCTGTCTTGCCGGCATTCATCGTGAATCCTGCCGCGTCAAGAAGTGTCAAAACTTGCTTCAGATGTTCAACATGTTCTTCAAATGTTTTACTAAAGACAATAATGTCGTCGATGTAAACAAAGACGCATTTGTAAAGAAACTCCGCAAGCGTAAGATTCATAGCGCGTTGCAGTGTTGCAGGGCCATTTATTGGTCCAAAAGGCATGCGGACATACTCGTAGAGTCCGCGATGCGTGATAAAAGCGAGAAAACGTTCATCTCCTGGCCTAACGCCGATCTGATGAAACGCTTCACGTCCATCTATTATGGAAAACCACTTAGCCCCGCCCAAATATGAAAAGATGTTATCAATATCTGGGAGGGGATACACGTCAGGCATCGTTTGCGCGTTGATAGGGCGAAAGTCCATGGCGCACCTCCATCTGCCATCCTTCTTGGGGACGACGACAGGGGCCACGGCACAATCACTCTTCGAGCGACGAATAATTCCCTGCGCCAGCTTTTGATCGATGTATTGATCAATAATAGCTTTTTTAGCAGGGTTTACCGGCCTAACAGGCACGTGTATTGGCCTAAAGTCAGGTTTAAGATCAACCTCAAAAAGGGTGTTATTGCACAACCCAATTTCTTCTCTGAAGATGTTCGAAACGGGTTTTAACGCGTCAATCAAATGAGTGATGCGTTTTGGTGATAGTTGATTTGATAACTGCCCATAAATCCAGTCCAACTTAGTCGGATCAGGACAAGGCAGATATTCAACAAAATTGGTCGTAGGAAAAAACTGTCCACCAGTGGAACCAACTTTCCCTTCCACATCCGAAATAACTGAATCGGGAGGAACTGACGGAACGGACGACTCCGCAGACTGCGACAATCTCTTCCGAGCCCTGCGCACCCGTTTAGAACGTCGGAACTGGCTAAAACTCATGGGCCTCCGGTAGACACGTGTCGTATTCCGGAATTTCGCTCTGCACGACTTTTCGCGTCGCGGAGGTGACCAAAGAAATGTCCAACTCCTATTTTCCGCGGTCTTACGCGAAACCACCACCTTAACTCTGAATGGCGCATCGTCATGCGGTAACTCAAAAGTTTCGGCGGGCAATGTGCGATGATTCAACAAAACACAATTTACATCACTAATCGGGGCAGGAACTGCCATCTTAGGGGCGGCGGGGATTAGTGGCAACAAAAGTACCGGATCGGAGGCCAGCGCCTGTCTCATAGTCATGAAACTACGCCGCTCCTCCGAACCTCTTATGAACCAGCAATTAAGTCCATGGTCCGTACATAATCCAACCGCTCGACAGAAATCTCGTCCGAGCAGCAAGTCCGCTGATGAGTCCTCTATTACCAAGCACACAAAAGAGATCAGAGTTTGAGGTGCACGCACGGTTATTTCCACGCTACCCAAGACCTCAACTAATTGATTATTGGCAACGCGAATGGTCTCGTGCAACACAACCATTTCCACCCCCATCTTCTCATGCAGCTTTTCATACAGATCTTGCGCCATGATGCAGGTCTGAGCACCAGAGTCAAACTGCGCAATAAATTGGATGTCATTCCAGACGATCTTCACGTATTGGGAATCACGTCGTACTCTCTCTCCAATCCCGATCTCAATCTTTGGCTCCTCGGACACATCTTTCTCTTTAGGAGAAATCATCACGAATGAAGTCAACTTCGGAAGTATTGGGTCAGTATTAGGCGCGGTCAACACAGATTTTAGTGGCAACACGCGCTCCACTTCCGGTGGTTCCGACACAGCTTTAGGTGTTAAACCTACTTCTTCTTTGGGTCCACCACTTTGGCGTCGGACTTCAGTGGGGGCCCTCTCTCGTTTCCCGGAACGACCCAGGGTTTATAACAGTGCGGGCATAGCGGCGCATTCAATTTAATGTCACGCATATACCACCGATCGCGCCTGTTTTTGGCCCACTCCGCTCCGGGCGGCAACTTAATGTCCTTAGGTGGGCCGGAGCCCTGAGCAAAGGAGTTGTTTTGACTGCAGACATGAGGTTCTCCAGTCTCTACCGGTGGCTCTGTTCCAACAAGAGGCACAGTTTTGGCAGCCATAATACTACGGACTGTCTGTGCCATTACGCTTTGATTGTCGTCATCAAACATGCCACCTTCCTCTAATTCACCCAAGACTTCCATCACGGCCGCAACCTTATTGCGCGTGAAAAAATGTCGAGTCGAGTTCTTAATCGCCTCAACCGGTTTCTTCACGGCGGCTTCTTGCTTAGTCTGAGCTGCATGCTGGGGAACCGGCATTTGGCCTCGCTTAACCCCGTGCAGGTCGAAATCTTTTTTATGGAGAGATCGTAGTTGCAGCTCGCTATCTGCTTGCTGTCCCCTAACAATGGCTTGCGACAAGGTTAATACGCCCATTTGACGCATGACTTCCGCAACGTCAGGTTGCAGTCGTCGTTGGGCTATATCCCATTTTTGACTGTCCCCAACTATCCCTGTTTTCTGTAGGAATCGGTTAGTCTCGCGCAAAAATTTTGCAGTTGGCTCCCCCATGGCCTGTCGCTTTTCCGCCAAATTGACAGTAGCTTCAGCCACGGTGAGAGAGAACGCGTCTTTAAACAAATGCGCGAACTCATCCCAAAACTCAGGCTTCGGAAGCAAATCAATGTACCAGTCCAGCGCCTCGCCTTTTAAAGCTTGAGGCACATAATACTCCAGATACACCGACTCCGCCATTCCCGAAGTAAAGAAATGGGCTCGCAGTTGAGTGAGAAACAAATCCACTGCGTTATAGGCGCCCTTGCTCACATCGAACTCCGGTAACTTTCCCATTCTCATACCGGAAGTTCGAGCAAACTGTTGTGATTGCTGCCGCCATTGCTGTTGCGGTAATTGTCCTGTCTGTTGAAATACAGGAATTTGTGGAACAGCACCAGTTTGAAGCGGAACATTAGGCATTGGCCGCTGCCCACTTTGAGAATTTCTCTCTCTTTCCAGCTGGCTCAACGGTATGGATGGCGGTGCACCCACTACCGATGCCTTACTGCGAATTATTGATCGCATTATTTCGCTGTTAATTTGGATAACGGCTGGATCCACTTCACGAGACTGCACATGGATTCTCCCCTGCACACTGGGTGCTGCACGGGCCCCACCCAAAATTATCTCACTTGGCGTTAGGATTATAGACGCGTCTCCAGTGGAGCGAGGTATAATTTGGGGAACCGTCCGTCCCGACACGCCCAGGAGGATATGAGGTTCCTGTGGCGGCGGAATTAATGGAATTCCACCCACCAATGGCGGTCGTTGAGCAGCACAATCCTCCACCACTTTCCTTACACGCTCGACCGTATCCTCGGCCCAACCATGCAATTGTGCATTTATGGCCCGGTCCAGTCTCGCGGAAATTGCCACCTCCATATCATGGAGATAAGCCCCCAAACCAGGCACCTCTGGTGGTGCTTCCGATTCATTTCTGGCTGGAGCCGAAGCAATGTTTTGCAAACGCGCTTCTTCTTCCAAACCAGCTATAACGCTGGCCGGGGTTACTGTATGCACGCTTATCGGCCCCTCCAAAGTGGGGTTTATATCTCTTTCCATAGAGCTAGGCTGGTCAGTGGAATCTGTTGGTATTTCCTCCAGCATCCCACGAAGAGCGCCCGGTCTCAGACCGCGCATTCGCTCTGCTTCCTCGCGTCGCTGTCTCTCCTCGCGTAAACGCACAGGATCCCAACGATCTATGAGGTCAGCAAACATCCCTCTCTTTTTCTCGGGAGTTTCTTCCTTATTCGCCATATTAGTGAGACAATAAGGGTAATAGCAGCTCACTGCAAATGATGCGCACCGTAATTAAACGATACGCGAGTACTATGAAAAGTTAGTTACTCTGAAACCTTCCTTTCGGCAAAATAGTCTCTAAAAAACGCCACTAATGCTTGTTAAATAGCAACTAGTTTATATGCGCTAGACTGAATAAACTCCAACAAGGTCCCGGGTTTCGGCACCACGTGTCATGAACCGGTTGTTTCTGGTATTGGAAACCGCGTTTGAAAGGCGCGCCAGTTACGATACTGGGAGAGCCTGGTCCCGAATAAGGGCCCGGGCAACAATAAGCAGCCTGGAGGGTGGCGGCAAGCTTATTCCCCTATTCGATCATTTCACGAATTTTACCGGGTTTGTTGGAGCCTTAAAAATGGAAGAAGTAATGCTCACGTGCGGAATTAACAACGCAAACGTGGCTTAGGCTAATCTGGCAGGGACCCCTAATGGCGGAGCGGCCAGACCGAGCAAGCGCGCACTAATCGCGCGCAAAAGACGAAATAAACAACTCATTAGCTACTTGAATCTAATCTCTAGTCCAGAGGCACGTCAGTGGCATAAAACGTCGTGTAAACACAAAAGAACATCGAAAGGAAAGGAAACAAAGATGACACGCGGAATTTAGACACGCGATATGACCATGAATATACTCAAACATGCACAATTACGTGGCATGGAGTTACTGCGAATTAACACAGGAAAAGTCGCCAAATGCACAACGGCCAGTTAAGGCACTTACGATAGCTCATGGTCTTACGCCTTCTGATCAGACTTGGCTGAAACAGCTCAGAAGTGAACTTGGGCCAAGTCTATCACAGAAAACGAGGGGAGAACCATGAGTCAAGCACGCGTAAGCCAATCAGGCGCGCTCGTGAATAATCATCGCGATGAGTCAGTCGCGAGTGACTAAACATTTAAATTAGGTAGGATAAACTAAACGAAATCAGGAGGGGTAACAGTGGGAAATACCTGACTTAGACTAGTCTGATGTGGCCAAATTGAGCCACACCAGACCACATCAAGGGATAAACATGAATAAGAAATAAGGACAAATCAAAACTCAAATTCAAACACAAATAGGTTTAAGGATTTATTGGGAGTTTTAACAATGGTGGAAAACACACGGAATAACGCGCACAACACAACAATTAGGTGAGGATCACAAGCGCGTAAATGCCGGGCCGTGACAATTTTAATTTTTGGTTTTTGGCTTTTCAATCAATTACTTTACAAAATTAAAAAGATAATTTACAATAAACACAAACAATTTTACAGTTTGTAAATTTCAAATGTGTAAGTTTTAACAATAACTTTGCAGTTTGCTATCTGATGATGTCATCAGATCAGTTAACTCACCAAATAGGGGAACAGAAGGTGAAAGCACCAAACTCAAATCAGTTCTCTCTGAGATCTCAAACTTAAAGGATCAACTTGAAACCTTACGAGTACTAAGAGAGCTTGGAGTCGGCCTATTTCAGGCATGGCCCTTGCTCTCTTAACTAACATTGAATTTTACTATGGTAATATAAGATTAATTGATTGTTAAATTTATTGTGTAAGTGTAAATTCATTTGATAAATCAAACACATGTAATTACAACTGAATTAAGCTTGAATTTAATAATTGCAGACTGTGATAACAGTCTGACTTTGAATTTGTTAAAACTTTGTAATTGAATTATTTCAGACAATTCTGGATAGAAATATCCGGTCTCGTTTAATAAAGATAATAGGAATTTAACAAACTAAAGAGCCATTCCTAAAATCCTAACAAACACAAATCTTACGTTGTTTTAATACTTAAGACAATCAAATCACGTTAACAAAGTGGTGGAGATGCGGCTTTTCCCGATATTAGCTTTAAAATTTGAGTTAAAATCCCAATATTGTAAGAATTAGGCTTAAAAGTTGAAAGTCTAAACTAAAATAGAAAAATTGAAAAAATTTGGATTAAAATTGGAAAAAAAAAATTGAATTTAAAGTAAAAAATTTGATAGATTTGATATTAAAATTTAAAACTAGAAAGTAGAATTTTGGAGAAATATACCGTAGGTTGAAATTGAACAAATGAAAAAATTTTCTTTAAATTGGCCATAAAAAGCTTATAATATCTTTGGAAACTGTAAACTAATTAGAATATGAATCTCTTATTGTTGAAAGATAAGGATAATTGGTGATGACACACTGTTAAAAACTTCACTAGAAACGTTAATTAAACGAAACTAAACACAACTAATGATCAATAAATGTTTAATTGAACTAACACACATTTTTTGGAGACACCCTGGGAAACCTCCTCGAATTGTTGGGCCACCCAGTAGAAAGAATTTTTGTAAATATTTAATTAATTACATGACTTTGAAAAAAATGTTATTTGATTTGATTTGTTTGATTTGATTTATTTGATTTGATTTAAAAGCTCACATTTTCACATTAACGTTTGGAACATTTACAATTTGTAAAGCCATATTTTTCCCCCAGTGTTTTTCGTTTACTTACAATTGTGAGAAGTTTTGTGCTCAGGACACGGTTGGCGGTTGGCTGAAGGTCTGTCGGTTGGTAGAAGACCGGGCGTTTGCGCACTCGTCGTAGTCATTTGCCAATATATACAAGCGTTTACAGCTGAATAAACAAGTTAATTCATCCAGGGGGTACAATTAAGAAATCTACAGGAAAAAAATTATAAAAAAAATATTATACACAAAGACAATTAATCAAGCTTTAAAAAAAATCTAGCAGTATTTCCCAACTTTCGAGAATTTCCTCATTTAAATAAAAAAAAATTTTTGTTTCATCAGTGCTGTGACCTGGAAATACGAATTAAAATTCTGATTTATGGTAAATTTACAGGGAAAATTGAATTCGACCATAAAAAAATCAAAAATATTAAATATGAACCGATTAGAATATTAAAAATATGTTTCCTGGGCAGAATTTGCCGCTCTTTCAGGGTGCCAATAATTTTTTGTTCTGAACTTTAGTTTTTTATTTGCTAAAAACAATCTGTCAATTGCCAAATTTTTATTCTGGATTACACTTTCGCAGGGATACAGCATAAAAGTGTTTTTTAAAAACGTAATTTTTTTGTTTTTCTTGTTTAGTTCTAAATTCACTCGGTTTGGGAGCCACATTCTAGATGCTTTTGACGCGTCAGTGATTCCTCCTGCTCCTCTGCCACTATAGTTTTGCTGCATAGCTCCCAGTGCGGTGCTCAAGCCTTATTATAACGAACTGTCATTTAATTTAAACGCTAATTTAAAAAGTACATTTTATTTAATGTTTAAATAATAATAAAGGCAACTGAATTTTTAGAAAGGAAAATCTAATTGCAAGAATTAACTACAGCATACATAAATTTACCCAGAGATATTTCATTAGAAATTTGAAGAAACTAAATGTTTAAAATAAAACGTGACTAAAACGCAAGCCCTATCAAATAAAGAGATGTCCATTGAATTTTAAATCAGCTGTGTTTAAAATTTTGAGTCTAATCAAACTAAGAGATATCCATTGATGCACAATCATTTCTTTTGATAAAGCAAATACATTTGAATTCTTGGCACAGTACCGACATATTTTTCTTAACATTTCTGGGATAGCTTAATTATTCAGACACTCTCTAATGTCCTCGGTTATTTATTTATTTATTTTTATTTATTTATTATTTATTTATAATTTATTTTATTTTATTTATTTTATACATAGGACCCTAAGGGGACCTTTTATCTTCCTTAGGGAGCCTTTTATTACCCTAAGGGGGGCATTTTGCCCCCCCAAACAGGGCCTAAAAGGAGGTACTATAGGTACCTATAGGTACCTAGGATGTATATAAAGGGGGTGGGTCTATTTGATCTTTAATTTTTTTTTACATTTTTTGTAAAAAAAATTAATTCTCAAAAAAATTATTCTCATTTGCATTCACATTTTTATTAAATGTGAGTAGTTTAGTTGGGTATTTGAAGAGTTGTTGGATTCAATTGCTAACTTAAATATTCATTAAAGTGTCTATTTTTCTCAAACACAAGCAGAGAAATTAATTCCTCAATTTTTATTTTATTACATCCAAACAAGATTTTATTTCAATTGTATTAAATAAGCAATTTTTTTGTATCTCATCTTCAAATCATCCATAACAAATACAAATGTTTTTAAATAATTATAAAACCAATTTATTTGTTTTCTTTTTTTCTCATTTATCATATATAGGTTGTTGTCCTGGGCCTTATGACAATTGACAATTCAATTGACAAGCAACGTCATGTTTACCAATTTCAAATAGCTAATGACACTGACAAGTAACGGCTCGTTTACCAATTACAAATAGTTAATGACTCAGCACCCTTTTTCCTTGAAATTATTAAGTGGTGTGTATGTTGAACTTTCAATTTGTCTTTTCATTTCATTTAATTTCATTATATTGCTTTACTTCCCGTATCCTGTAAACACATAATGACTAGCTGTGTTTATATTTGCTCTTAACGAATGAATGACGAGTAGTAACTATATATACAGCCAACGTTTTGAGCTCATGGTATAATCAGAAGAAGTCGTCTGTAATCACAACATCTACAACACTGAGGTAAATTATTTTTTTTTCATCAAAAACACTAGCACATTAAAACGCTAGAGGTTTGGGTTGTTTTTTTCGATCGAATATTCTTTGATTGATTTACGGTCACATCAACAGCGCTATGTTTTGTTTGAGTTAATTTATCTTTTTTTTTAATCATGACAAGACAGGTTAATACTAGACGTGATTACTTTACTTGCTAATTGCTAAGTTTGTGTTGTTGTTTGAACATGTTCTCATTTCATAATAAGTTAATAATCAGATGATTTTTAGTAGCGAGATCACACCCTCAGGGTGTACCAGCCTATGAGGCGAAAAGGTAGCACCTCAAAGCAACAAACTGTCAAGGTCTGTAAATTTGGCCTGCCTGTTTGGCGCTCTGAGAACCTGCCTTCCCGCCTCGCAGAATAAAGAAGCGAGACCACACCCACCCAGTGCTGTACCAGCCTATGAGGCGAAGGGGCAGCACCTCAAAGCGACAAACTGTCAAGGTCTGTAAATTTGGCCTGCCTGTTTGGCGCTCTGAGAACCTGCCTTCCCGCCTCGCAGAACAAAGAAGCGAGACCACACCCACCCAGTGCTGTACCAGCCTTTCTGTGTGACACGATCTCACATTACATGCAGCAGCCAACCAGCCACCCGGAACTTACTTAGTGTACTGTCATAACCAATGACGCGGTCCTCATTAGTGGGGTCAAAAATTCTCTTGGTCACACAAGGGAATGGGTTCAGGGTGGTGGCCCCATGGACAACAGCACGTCCATGATGAGAAGGTGAGCTTTGGGACTCTGGGATCCTCCATTTAAAAAGCACATTAGCCACCTCACCTTGCATCTGCACGGTTGCGACCATTAAGCTGGGGATCTGTCTCTCGGCATATAAGTGCTAAAGCACGGTCGAATTGTTTGCGCGCGTCGTGAAGACGCTGCTTCGTATCGCTAACGTTCATACGACGCCATTAGCGATTAAAAACCATTGTTTTTCGCCGTTTACACGATAATTCGTGTTTGTTTCGACTCCTCTGCTACAATTGAAAAATCAGTCTTTAAAATTAGCTATCTGAAAATGATAAGAAGAGTATCTTAAAGCGAAAATGAATAATGTCAGCACTTATCTAATAATACTTGTAAGTCCTTTGAGCTGGGTCAAGTGACTCTTTGAGCAATAGTTGTTCGGTTAATTCTGAAGGAACAGAATTAATTAGTTGTTTTTGTGTTAGTTAATTTGTTAAATTTGTTTACCTACATTCCGTTCATGTCCGCCTTGTTGGATTCTTTGCAGTGGTGTTTTCCCCATGTGCCCACGCTTTTAAGAAAAATCTTGAAACAAAAAAAAAAGTTTTTTTTGGACTTTTCTTCGTTCCATGAAGCTCCTATCATCAGTTCTACTGATCGAATTTTCACCAAGGTGAACTCGAGCTAATCGAGTGACCCGAAAGTGGAAAAGACGATTTTCTAATTCCAGTTGTTATATAGCATTATTAAGCATAATATTAGGCCTAATAATGATAAATAAATAAAAAATATTTTGATACTACGTTGTAAATTACTTTTAATTACGAGTTTATAGAAGGGAAAGAATTAGTTTTATTTGTTAGAATAATTAAATAATTCTATCTTGTGGTTTTGCATGAGCACCATTGAATTTTCACCATTTAGCCAAAGTGGACGCGAGCTAATCAGGCCCCTGTAATTTAAGAGATTAAATTCTTGTCCGCCATTTTTGTTTTAGATGGTCGTTGCGCTAATCTGGGAGTTTGTTCATTTCCTAACATGCAACTGGACTGGACTAAAGATTGAATGACATTGGAAAAGTAGTGGGGGTAAAAAAAAGAGAATTTGTGGATTTAAGTGGAATTTATTGTTGATTACTTATTATTTGTGTCGTTTTGTGTTTCTAAAGGTTTGTGAATATGTTTTCAAAATTTTAACGTGATTTTGAGTTGAAATTTAAAGTAAAGTGAGTGCATTCGAGTTGTGGGTTGTTAAATTGAGTAATTTAATGAATTTACTTTTCATAATTTTACTTCTAATTCATAGTTTATTAATTTTAGCAATTGTAAATAGTTTGGATGAGTTGATGTTTTAAAATTTTGTACTTTAAAGGAAAATCTTTTAATTCGACTGATGTGTAAATAGTTTGGATGAGTTGATGTTTTAAAATTTTGTACTTTTAAGAAAAAAATTTTAATTCGACTGATGTGTCACTTCCAGAAAAAGCTGTATACGCCATGGCAATGTACAATCGCACAATTGATTTTAAGAACGCACCAGCAGGACCAAGCCAACCAATGAGTAAGCCTGCTTTTTTTGCGGATTGGCGGGGTCATCCGGGAAGTTTTTGACCAAAATTCCAAAGTTTTAAACGACAATTTTAAACAAAATACGAAGTTTTTTAAAAGAAATTTAAAATTTTTAAACGAAGTATAAACTTGCAAAACAAAATTTGAGGTTTTAAAACGAAATTTGAAATTTTTAAACGAAGTATAAACTTGCAAAACAAAATTTGAGGTTTTAAAACAAAATTTAAAGTTTTAAAACAAAATTTGAAGTTTATATGATTTTTTTAATTTCGTATCTATTGCTGGCTCATCCCGGGAGCCAAATTCTCAAAATCTTATTATTGCCGTATCACTATTTTTTTGCGAAAAACCCCCAAATATTGACCAATTGCGGACGAAAAACCACTTCCAATTTCAAAAATTTTGTTGTTAAAATGATGCATTTGCATTATCTACACTTTTCAAAACAGCTTTACCAATGAGGCAAGATAAGATCCTGACCATCGAGCGCCATGAGAGACAGCGTCAACAACACCCGAAGACGCTGGATCCAGATGATCCGAAGATCATCAAGAAGCGAAACCGACAGGAACGAAGAAAACGACACCGCAAAGAGAAACGAGCATTACAAGGAATCGAGAAGGTTAACCTTACACCGCAAGGCCTTAAAATTATTCGGCATGAAGCGAAAAGGGAGGTTCAGCGGAACTGCCGTCGTCTCCGGGAGTTTACCGCCAAGTGGAAAAAGCTGGTAGAAGCGGGGCTGAAGCAGTTGAAGCCGAAGATACACGAGGGGCGGCCGGGGTTTGAGACATTTAAGATCGAGTCTCAACAATACATCCTTGAGGAGGCAGAACTCAAGTATCGAGTTGCCAGAGCTAAACTCTTGGGCAAACGCACAAATTTGTACGATCCAAATATAGACTTGCCAGCGCCACCGATGGATTACGAAGTACGAATCCCGCGCGAAAAAGAACTTGAAGCTGTCCAACTTTGGAAGACCTTCCTTCAGCGTGCCCCAGACGACATTTTATATCATTCCAATGCGAGACCAGAAGTTGTAGTCAGAGCGTGTGAAATGGCTGCACTTGGAGCACTAATAATCCCAAAGACGATTCAGTGGGTGCACCGCTCCATTGTCGATTATTACCTGGGAATGATTCAGCTGCACTATCCACAAGTTTTTGCGTTCCCAACAGCTACGGTGGACAGATTGATGTCTAAAAAGGACCAACCGGTTACGTGGAGATGGTTCCGTAATAACCCAGACCAGCCAAAGAAAGAGCATAAAATTTGGTTTTTACCCATCCCAGCGCGGAAGCGCTGGATTATATATGTGCTCGACAAGACACGATTACTTCCGTGCGTCGGGTTTTATGACTCTCGTCGAAAACCTTATGACGACCACAAGGATTGGTGGCGTTGCATTAAGCTCAACTTGACAGGAGCTGGTGTTATTCTCCCCAAATACGAGAAGTGGGTCCCGCCTCAAGCTTTGCAACTGCAACTGAACGGTGATTCGTGCGGCCCAATGATTTTGCACTTCGCGCGCAGATATGTCGTGGACCGCAATATGATGAAGCTGGCCGAAGGCGCGGAGCTACGGGCCCGCGTGTTCTACGAAATCCACCATGGCCGCCTTGAGCCATTTGCAGAGATATGAATTGTAATATTTTTTTTCTTTTGAAATTTTGGAAAAAGTTTTGTCTCCTAACCTATCTTAAACATCCTCATTATCCCGTTTAAATTCTTTTGAGCCGCATATGTAAATTAGTGATACTGTAGAATGGTATTAATGTACGCCTAATGTACGCATTTGATGTATGCCTAATGTACGCATTTGATGTACGCCTAATGTACGCATTTGATGTACGCCTAATGTACGCATTTGATGTACGCCTAATGTACGCATTTGATTTATCCAAGTATTTTGTTTCCAGTTTAACTTTTCGCTTTATATTTAGGTGAATAAAGGTTTATAATTAAATATTTTAACACTGCGTCATAGTCAGTCATTTGATTAATTGCCCACGTAGTCCAATTACCCCCTATCTGCATAGCAACATCAAGGAGGCAGATTACAAGAGAAATATGAGGAGGGATTTTAAGGAATAAAAGCATGCAAAAAACCCTACATCTATCCTAAAACAAAAAAAAAGATTGGAATTTGTCCTCATTTATGTTGATAAAACTACACAAGATTTGGGGGTCAAGCGACATCAAGCCGCTTGGTGCTGCTTGACACCCAAATCTTGTGTGCCGGCATCAAGCCGCAAGGTCACCCTGTTGAAAACCAATAAAGAAAACAGTGTACAGAAAGAATAGAACTGCATTCAACATCAAGCATCATCTACCCTCTGTTATGGTTTGGATCTCGTGGTTCGTTACCGCCCTTAAAGTATTTACTAAGATTATTGCTGTGTACCACTATTATTATAAGTTTTGCTATTTTATGTAAGACATTCTACTGGTATTTTGTCATTCCGTATTCATGTGTCCTTGATGTAAGGAGGTGTTTGTCAATAAAAACTTCCTTTGTTGAGTTGTTTGTCAATAAAAACCCCTGTTTTGCTGGTCGTAAAACACATATCAATTGTAAAATATCATTTGCCGCCATCCACATGTTGTTCAGGAGAAGTTAATTCTCTATACTTTCATTCTTTGTACTTGCATCAACTGGCAGAGCTGTGCCAGGTTTGCCAGTTTTAAATTGGAAATACAAACTCCTGTTCGCATTTCCAGTTTAAAACTGGCAAACAACTTTTATTAGAATGTGTTTTTTTGCCTTTATGTTATTCTGATATGTGTAATTTGAAATGTTCAGAATAGAAATAGCATTTTTAAAAATCGAATTAAAATACAATTTTAAAACGAATTAAAAATGAAATGATATAAAATTTAAAAGAATTGAAGTAGAATTTTTTTAAAAAAAAAAAGAATTAAAATACAATTTTAAATCAAATTAAAACAGAATTTTAAAAAAAATGAAATAGAATTAAAAATAATTGAAAATAGAATTAAACAAAGGAAAAGTAATTGGTTTACTTTCTTGTGTGTATATATATAAATCAAACTTTCAAACTGAAACAACTCCTGTTTGTTTATTCCACATTTGAAGTAATTTCTATTCAAAATTACACTAAGAGATACTTTTCCAACTTGTAGAAAACAATTTACAAGATGAAATTCCCATTTTCACATAAAAATCACTAATTAATTTCATGTCAGACAGGTTGTGTACATGGTTATCATGAACATTGTTCTTATATTTTAGAATGATTAACTACAATGACTAACTACAGTAATTCATTCTTAGCCCAGCAACAGCAGCAGACGTCATTTCAGCCACCGCAGCTGCAGCAGCAGCAGCAGACATCATTTCAGCCACCGCAGCTGCAGCAGCAGCAGACGTCGCTTCAGCAACAGCAGCCGCAGCAGCAGACGCTTCAGCAACAGCAGCCGCAGCAGCAGACACTTCAGCAACAGCAGCGGACTCAGTTGTATATACAATCCATACTGGAGGAGATAAGTCATCAAGAGCAGAAACTGCTTAAGCCACTGAGTTTAAATCAACAGCAGCTACAGGCAATTTCCCAACAGATGACCCAAGATCTTGATGGGCTAAATGAACAGCAAATAGCATGTTTTGTAAGGTACGTGTATGGTAGTCATGGACTAGCTGAGCCTGTTAATGATTCCGAAGAGATAGTGGACCAGCAAACATACATAAATAGTACTATTTATTCGGTAATCAGGGACATCAAGGAAAAAAACAAGTAAGTTGAGTTATTATTATATTTCAGATTTGTTATACTTAAAATGGTAAATTATTTTTCTTTCAGTTCGAATAGAAATTTTTTTATAATATCTTATAAAATTGAAAATATTCAAAACGTATCGGTAATAGCTGTAAGAGTTTTCTGGGATAGAAAACCTTTTCTCCTACTCAATGCAGCATTGAAAAATCAGTTCTGGCTGAACACCGCATTCACAGATGGTCAATGTAATATCGTTTGGAGTGGGGCGGAGGTGGAGTTAGACCAGGGTTTAGACATCATGAAAACAGTCCCAAAATTTCGGGATGTGTACAGAGTAACATTAGACTGTAACGAACGTTCAGCGGAGGGATTATTTTCCGGATATTTGAACGATTATCATAAATACTATGGCGCTAACTCTGCCATTTAGTGATTTATTTTTGTTGGAGAAACAGGAAACATGCTATTACCCTCCGATTTTAAAATTGGATGGTTCGGTAAAAGAAAATACATGTGATAATATTAAAAATTTAAAAACACTGCATGGTCAATTCATTATTGAGACTCTTGAGAAAAAGTGTCAATTATTAATTTCAACTTTAAAAGATTTAAAAAGTATATCTGCATTTAAAAAAAAAGAAACATGTGGTAAAAATTTAAAATTAGAGCCCGTAATAAAGTCAATGAAAAATTCTATTTTTTCCGACTTTATGAAAATTAAATTAGACAAAGATGAAGTTTTATTGACCTCTTGTATGTGTTATGAAAGTAAGAGTGAGGTATTAAATACCATACTAGAAGACAATTCCAGTATTTCACACATAATATGTGTGGAATGTATTTTATATGCGCAAAAGCTGGTCAAGGCAGTGAACTCGGACAAATTTATTAGTCATGTTAAAACGGAGCATATATTTTTGTCCCGTCAAAAACAAGTTACAACTAAATTCGGCATGATCAAGAATCTAAAACCTGTTGATTTGTATGTTTCCAATATTATCATGTATCGACCTCTATTAAAAGGTCGTCCGGATACAACGGTGAAGTATTTGTATTTCACCCACTACAGTTATTCTGAAGAAAAGATCTATAATTTTGGATTTAAAAAGGATAGAAATAATACGGAATTTGTATCCGATTCCGAAAATGATACAAAAGTTAAGTATGTAGAAGACATGCTTCGCTCAGATAACGGATTGGAGAAATACTTCACAGATGGAAACTTGAGATACAATACGCCAGGTTATAATAATGCATATACCATGCAAGATATTGAAAATCCCCCTAATATATCAGATAACATTGCCCAAGAAGATTTAGATGAATTTTGGGGCAATATAAACCCAAGTTACAATTCCGTGGCACCCTTGCCTCTCAACCATACATTTATGAACAATTCTAGCAATGTACTTCCTGTATCAGGTTATAATAATGCATATACCATGCAAGATATTGAAAATCCCCCTAATATATCAGATAACATCGCCCAAGATGTTTTAGATGAATTTTTGGGCAATAAAAACCCAAGTTACAATTCCGTGGCACCCTTGCCTCTCAACCATACATTTATGAACAATTCTAGCAATGTACTTCCTGTATCTCCAACTAACGATTATACACACCTCAGTGATGGACCTCTGAATACACAAGATTATAATACACCTTTGTTTAATTACACCTCCAACGATGGTGCTACTGATACTGGTACACAAGATTATAATACACCTTTGTTTAATTACACCTCCAACGATGGTGCTACTGATACTGGTATATATGTGCCTGGTGCTACTGATACTGGTATATATGTGCCTGGTGCTACTGACCTGAATACACAAGATTATAATACACCTTTGTTTAATCGCACCTCCAATGATGGTGCTACTGATACTGATACTGATATACCGTCAATCAACAGTGCCTCTCGTGATGATATTAAACCTGACAATAAAACCCCTAACAATGATTACCAAATGAGGAAATCATTTGGTCAAGGATGGACACTGTCGTATGTCAGACAATATACCTCACCACTCCTACAGCGGCACTTATCTAGGCATCACATTATGCATTCACGAGGGCAACAACAATCCAGTAGTAGACTATCTGTTTTTAGTGTAAATCGTTATAAACCTTTCTAGAATACATTATTATATTGTCTATATTTCATGATATAAAAATGGGTTTCGTAGTAATTTTTAGAAATATATATTTTATGCATAAAAATGAGTAATAATGAGTATTATTTTAATAATTTTAATTTATAAAAATGTGTTTTTTTTTAAGAACTGGTGTTGATGTATAAGTTGTTCAATTTTACTGTGTTGCAATTTTAATGTGTTGACAAGATAAGTCAAATCTAAGTAGAACGCCATCTGATGAGCTATGATGGTACCAATTTTACACTTTGCACTTTGCAATTTTCTAGAATGTTAATTCATTTTATAATTAATTATCTCATATATGCTGGATTGTATATTTAATCAAGTTCATGAAATAGTTTAAATATTGTGATTTAAGTATTAATTTTGTAAATATCTTGAATATTAAAAACATTAAAATTTAAATACAAAAAATTAAGGTTGGAAAAGGTACTGATGCGCCATGGCACACAAAATTAAACACAAACTTAAACATGACCTTACATAAAGATAAGGATAAGTATGGGTAAGGCGCAATAAATTAATATTTTATTTAATTTTTAAAGTTTTAATTTTTTTTCTAGTTTATTTCTTCAAATGTCCGAACCAGAGAGTACATGCGCCCTACAGAACAGACATTGTCACTACACAGCTTGCACTGTACTGGCAAAATTTGAAAGAAATTAATTATGTATGGAAATTAATTAATTGCCACTAATGGTGAAGGATATTCTGATCAGGTCCGTTGTCCCTAACCTTCATTCATTCAATGTTGCCTTTTTGCTAAAACCTTAGCGCCGTAGAGTGTCAAAATTTCCAAATAAATAAAAAGAAAAAGGCACGATTGAGATAAAAAGGGCAAAGGATGAGGATGCAACAACGGACACGATCTGAATCACCTTCACCATTAGTCTGGAAGCTAAAATTACACAGAATTTTACAATAAATAGAGAACTCAATAGACCGTACTTACGATAACATCCTAGGTAAAAAGACAGAGGACCGAAGCCAGAACGCTGCTCTCCGTGCCATGACACAGTGCGGTCTCATGTGATGGCCTATAAGTGAAGGAGGAGGTGATTTTAGTGATAAAAATTTTTCCAGTGATTTGTTAATGTTTTACCTTTATTCCCTGCTTTCAGCGGTGGTGAGAGAAGCAGGTGAGGACACCAAATTGCCGAGACGTCAGGAAACGTTGTTCTAGGCTGCCATCTTGCACGCCCGATAGCCGATACACGTGTCGCCACCTATAATTCGAAGAAAAGTTCAGTTTATCTAACGTGTTGCATTGTGCTACACACATTTCTTTACTCGCTTTGGTGAGAGAAGCAGGTGAGGACTCCAAATTGCCGAGACGTCGGGAAACGTTGATCTAGGCTGCCATCTTGCACGCCCGATAGCCGATACACGTGTCGCCATCTATAATTCGAAGAAAAGTTCAGTTTATCTAACGTGTTGCATTGTGCTACACACGTTTCTCTACTCGCTTTAATTGTTTTTTCACACAGTTGTGAAATATTATTTAAAACGAGTAAAGATGAGTGAAAAATCATTGAAAATGTGAAAAAAAACAATTCAATACAGGCGAAAAAATGTGAAAACATTTCAAAACGAGCAAATATGAGTGGAAAAAACATTGAACAGAAGTGAAAATGTGTGGAAAACATTTAACACCAGCGACAAAATGTGGACATGATTCAAAACAAGTAAAAATATGTTAATAAACTGTACAAAATGTTTAAAAATGATACATATATATACTGGGGTTTCATTAAATAGAAAATTTCGTTATTGTTTTGGGTTTTATATGTGGGTATGTTTTTATTTCATTACCGTATATTATGAAATATGAGTTTGAAATTTGTTTTATTTTATTTCGTTTTAATAATAATAATTAAGTGAAGTTTATTTTATAGTATTTTGTTTTCTTTTAAACACATAAAATAAATGAATATAATTTCTGTTTGGTTTTTGTTTTTACACTAGGTAGGTAGGGGGTATCGTAGAAAATTATATATAGATAATTTACAGAAAAATAAAGTCATATTTCGACTCTTAAATAAAAATAACCATTGCCTAGCAACTAACGGTACACAAACAAAAGATAATTCAAACATAACATACAGTATGTTAATTAAATAACACCAGTTTCAAGTACATAAAAAACTTAAACACAAAGTGCAAACAAGTTTTTGGTCTGAACTTGTTGCGAATGAGACGAGAGAAGAGAAATTAGAATAATTTAGAAGTATTCGAATTTTTTTACTTTATAAATAAGAGAGGAAAAAGATCCGGTTAAAATACTTACACAGTTTTAATCTGCAGGTATTTTGTTCGTGACAAGAAGATCTGAGACTGCATCGGTTGTCAAGTTTAGCTTGGTTTGAATATATCTAAAAATAAGTTAAGCTTTTTAATACAATTGTTCGAGGGTAAAGAGATTAATAACACGTATCTGATCGACTTGAGTTGTCCAAGCAAGATAATCGGGCCGGAGATGCAATTCAATTCGATTTTAGTCTGTAAAAGAATAATTGTTTTATTTGTTGAGTGTAGGTTTTTTATGCACTTAAATAAGCATACCATGTATCAGTAAGCTGGAAGTGTGAAGTTGCAGGAGTTTCGGGTCGTCTGTAATTTCTAACTGTCATTTCTAACTGTCCTTTTTTTCCGCTCTAATGCGAGAATGATTAAAGAGAACAGGGCGATGATTCGTCTCGGGCAGGGACAACGACGACGCTTGCGCCGAGTGGGGCACCGCCGGGGCGAGTCCGTCGACATTGATGATGCTGCGCCAGAAAATCAAACAGAGGCAGAAAAGACACAACTGAATAAATCGGAAATAAGCGAAAAAACAATTTGTGATGGCGAAAAGTGATGGAAATAGACCAAAAATGGCTTGTAATTCACATAAAATTAACCATTTTGGTCTAAAATGGTCTATTTCCTAAAAAAGTCATTTTTACTCTATCCCAAAATGTAATTTTATGCAAAAAAACTCACTTTATTTTATCTCAAAAATGCATCTTTGTACGACAAAGTAATTAATTTTATCTCACAATTAAATTTTTTTCCGAAAATGAATAATAAATTCAATGCAATAAATTACATTTTTTTCCGAAAATAAATAATAATAAATTAAATGCAATAAATTACATTTTTTTCCGAAAATAAATAATAAATTAAATGCAATAAATTAAATTTTTTTCCGAAAATTAATTTATTTTCTCTTTTTTGCATTAAAACGTTTTGTATTTAGATTAAAACTTGTGGGAAACTTGTGGGATTAAAACCTAACTGTTCTAAACTTTGTCACCCTGAAAACAAATTTAAAAATAAATAAATAATAAATAAAAAACAAATAAGGCAATAGTCCCGATCATTCCCGAGGGTGTTGGCTCTTGCTTCTCACTTTGTGTGTTGCTCACGCCAGTGTACTGGCTAGTTCGGCCTACGATAGGGTTTTTATTCGTATTTTACAGTAAAGTGCTAATGAATTCCTTACCTTGCTGTGTGGTTTTATTTGATTTTGTCTTGACTCAAACATGCTCTTGTCACTCATACGCTATAATTAAAATTATTTCTTTGGTGATGTTAAATGCTTGTCAGGATAATGAATGTTGGATAAATTTACCTCTTTTTTCTACATCCTTTGTGTTTGTAACTGCCAGCGACGTGTCTTCATTTTAAATCTTCGTCTCGTATGCAATTTACCGACATAACATTAATAAAATCGTTCGGATGAGGAGCCGAGACGTCCGATTCGAGTATTTTCTGCTAAATACTATAAAATCGCGAAAACAACCGAACTCCTCTTTTTCACTGGGTTTTTCAGCGGACACACTCAAACTTTCCTCCGTTTTCTTCCCCGGGTTTTTCAGCGGACTCACTCAAACTTTCCTCCATTTTCTTCCCGATGTCAGAACATCTGACGTCATACACACATGTGTGGAGCCCTGTGATTGGAGTTTCCATCAATAGATAGTAGTCAGCAAAATTATGATTTATACTACACAATTAGGAAAGGCTATGACGTCATTACATCACAATTTCAATCTAGCAGTAAAAGTCAACAACGGATGACACTTTAACAAAATGGCTCCCGGTGCTACAAATCATCCAGCACATGCATGAAAATGGGACAGGATAAAGGGTTGAAGTTGATGAAGTAGTTAATCCATTAACGGTTGAACGGCCAAACAATTGTTTTTTGGTCAAAATAATCGGACTCAAAAAACACTGATTTTCGATGCATAATGACGTTGTATTGGTTAACTTATTATTTATCAGTTATCGACGGATGACACAAAATCTAAACTACTACAATTTACAAGGAGTTACTCATCGACATCTTTCTGATCATTTATCTGAACTGGTGGAAAATACACTGAGCGACCTGCAACAATTTAAAGTACGGTAAAGTTCAAATTAAATTAAAATTTTTCGTGCAAAGACATTTAAACTAAATTTGTTATTTTAGTGCGCACCACTTAACCTCGGCATGATCGCGGCGTATTATTATATAAATTACACCACTATTGGTAAGTTTTATTTTGGTTTTTGTATGTAAAGTTTTGTAATACATTTTTATTTTGTTTTCTAGGTATTAAGCTTATCACTGAATGCAAAGACAAAGATTCGTGGACTAATTGAATCAGCCGCTGAATACGAAACCATTCCAATACGACATCATGAAGATTTAGTATTAAAACAACTGACAACACGATTGCCCAACAAGTAAGTTACCCAACTTGAAACTGAACAATCCTAACGCGAAAACCAATCTGTTACTCCAAGCTCATTTGTCACGAACGCAGCTGTCTGCAGAACTTCAGTCGGACACGGAAGATATCTCAAGCAAAGCCGTGTCGTTGTTCTCAGTAGTAACGGATGGCTAGCCCCTGCTTTGCCTGCTATGGAGTTGGCGCAGATGGTAACGCAGTCAATGTGCAACAAGGACTTGTATTTGAAGCAACTGCCTCATTTTACCAACGAAATTGTCAAGACATGCACCGACAAAGTGTGTTATTTAAATTTATTCTTTATATAAATGAGATCAATTTTTTTTTTACTTTTTTGAATGTAGGATGTGGAATCGGTTTTTGATATTATGGAGTTGGAAGATGAAGCTTGTAACAAATTGCTTCAATTAAACGATGCTACAATGGCCGATGTTGCTAGGTTCCGCAATCGTTATCCAAATATTGAATTAACGTACGAAGTGCAAGACAAAGAATCATTAAAGAGGTATTTATTGAAATAATCATTGAATATTTCGGGTAGATTAATAAATTTATTGATTTTTTTTTCTTCATAATTTAGCGGATCCGGTGAATGTTGTTGTTCAATTGGAACGTGAAGATGAAGTCACTGACCCAGTCATAGCTCAATTCTTTCCACAGGTAGAAAGCCGTTTTTTATTTTTAAGGATTTATTGTTAATTTTAAATGGATTTGAATTAATTTTTGATTTATTTGTTTCAGAAACGAGAAGAAGGTTAGAAAGGTTGGTGGGTCGTGATTGGAGATCCGAAAAATAATTTCCTCATCTCAATTAAACGTTTAACACTTCAACAGAAAGCTAAAGTGAAATTGGACTTTGTTGTATTTCATGAGTGATTCGTACATGGGGTGCGATAAGGAATACAAATTCGCCGTTGATATTCTTGACGCGAAGCAGAAAATTCAGACAGTGACAGCGAATAAATATTACCATAATAAATAAATGAATAAATAAATGAAACATCGTATTAAATCTTTATAACACGTACACAGAGAGTTTCCTCGGCGCCGCCGATTCGATCGCGAGTTTGGAAAAGGAATTTCTCGCTTTGAAAATCGCCTGTAAATTGGTTGTTCACGGCTAGCCGCACAAGGTTGAGGAAGCTGTGGCTTTTATTAATTCCGTTTTTGTTCGGGTTAAAATCTATTCTCAATTGCCGTAAGTTCGTTATAATCGCCTTTTTTTCGTGGGTTTTATAATTTTATTCACTTTTAGATTTGTTATTCAAGGCAAACGATTTACTCAGGGAACGATGTGAAAAATATATAATTTTTTTAACCAGTGGTAAATTTCGCCTTGTTTTGAACTTTTTTCGTGTTGAATTAATAATTTATTGGATAATATAGCTGATGGACGTATTGGAGAACCACCCATTTTCATACGTGCCATTCATTAAGTCGTCACTGGAGTTGTGTGTCAATTGTCTCTTCACCAACGAAGGCAAAGTTAAACTGTTTGAGCGATTTACAATTCATTGCTTGAATTTAATCAATGACATTGTGTTTGTTTGCAGAAACTAAAGAGAACCGGCGACACTAGAAGCTTATCGAATTATTTGCGATTTTTTTACACCTCAAGTTTTAACGGAAATATCTCACAACTTATATCTCTGCATTTTCTTCTGACTTAAGATGATTTATGTGCCTGGGAAACGATCCGGAAGGCCATGTTCTGCATTCAGGGAATTTCTGAGAGAGTTAAATAATGTTGTTAATTTCTGCTTGCTAGCAACACCCATCACATTTAGGTTTGACTTGGTCTGCACAATCACATACAAATTATGATTATCCAATAAAGTATTGGATAGTACTAATTTGATGGCGCACTACAACTTGTAATTGGAAATTTGCTCTATCTTCTCTAATAAAATATATATAAAATAATAATATATTTATATATTTTATATTTTGGATTTATTTCAATTTTTGGCGTTTTTGGATTTATTTTGATATTTAGGCATTTTATTTTATTTATTTTCATTTTAATTTGAGTTATTTTAATGTTTTTAGAATTTTTTTGGATTGTTTAGACATTATTTTGGATTTTTTTTGTTTTATGATTTATATTGATTTATTTTGGATTATGTTTTGATTTTTGGGATTTTTTCTTTATTTTCTTCAAGGTTGATCCAATTCGGCAGTTCATGTCGTTTCATTTGGGACAAGAATCAACGGCCCGTCGAGTTGACAGCTAATGACACAAGATTTAAATGGATTGAAACTGCTTCTGTATGACGCAACTGTATGAGATGTATTTTCAAATAGGAATTTATTGTAATCTATTCGTTTTACATGAAGGAACACAAGTGTTATCACTGGCGGTCAACGGGCGTTTGTTGGTTTTGTTGAATCAGGGAGTTGTTCAATCCTTAATATTTTTATTTTTTAGATTTACTCTTCAGATTTACTTTACTTTTTTACTTTTTTATTTACTTTAGATTTACTCTTTACTCTTTTAGAGATACTCTTCAATTTGCAAGCGGCGCCTTTTTCAACATGTAATCAACCGGATTTGTTTTACGAATTTTATCCAGATATTTACGGACAGCAACGGGTTTTGTCAACAACAAATAGGAGGACGAATTATTTTAATACGGTGAGCAAATACTTATGTTTAGTATTCAGAATCTGAAATAATTGTTGTATAATTGTTGTTTTTTTTAACAGAGTTCTCAGGTAGGAATTATATCAAGGCAGGTGCTAAAAATGAGTATATAGATTTCCCATTTTATTTGAATGTTTTAATAAATATAATTGTATGTAGTTTTATTCAACTACATAAAAATTATAATTATAATTACATAGCATAGCATATACTTTAAAAAATGTTTTCTTTATAAAGACAATACAAATAAATTCATTTCACTTTATATGGTTCCGTGGACATTGCATCCAAAATTGTGCCGATAGACTTCCATTTAAACTTCCATCTTTGTTTTTTTTGACAATCATGAACTTGTCATTAAATTCCCAATACCGGTTTTTTTTAAAAAAATATGTTTTTTCTGTAATGAAAAAAATTAAATATTAAATGTCGAAATCAATTAATGATTTATTGATTTAGGACAAGTTTATTACCTGAACTTGCAAACAGACTCATAAAATATTTAAGATACATAAACCTAGGTTCTTACTATTTGTCCACTGGAATGCTGCATTAATATTGTACGGTACTTTTCGCCAGCTTCGCATGTCGCGTGGATAATTGAATTCCATGGCCTCAGTATGTTCATCAAAGCGCCAATATTGACGTCCAGAGAAAAAATAAGTTCTTCCATTCAAGCCCCAAACCAGAGCTGCGTCTATTTTACTCAAATTGGCAGGAAATCCTAGCTCAGACAATGGTTTGGGAAAGTCTGGAACCGGTAAGTTGTTCGCATTGAATAACCAATATTGTTTTCCTGTGTTAAATTAAATAGTCATTAAATAGTCAATTGAAATTAATCAAACTAATTAGACATCGACAAACTCACCAATAAACATCAGGATTTTCTTGTCATGCGGCCTTTCGTACACAGCGTCAACGCGTTTAAAATCTTCGGGTAAATAATACCAAAATCGTTTAATTTCTGCTGGGTAACCTTTCTGAACACCGTGAGTGTCTAATCGCCAGAAATACTTACAAAAAAATATATATATATTACATACATGTACAATTATAATATGAAATTCAAAAGTAATTTATTCTAATCAATTACTGTGTCTTTGAAAATGAATAGTTCACCGCGGATCATGGAAACTGCGTCGTACGATGTTTCACATGTATTCGGCATATCATCATCATTGGAAGATGCGGTTGTAGGTGGTGATGGTGGACTTTCCGTTGGTACGAACGTTGGTATGAACGATGGTCGTGTATACATAGGTGGAAGTGGGGCCCATTCCTTATGCGAGGATCCTATTAATTAAATGGAAAATATGAATCAAAGTAACATAATGATCTCAATTACATCTATGCAGATACATGAACATTATTAAACATCTCATATATCTAAATGAGATGTTCAATTGTCCATTGTGTTACATGTGACTGATTACCATAAAGTTGCTTTAAACCCATACGGTCATCTTCTGGTAATACATAATCTGCTTGAATCCATTGATAATACGGGAACATAAGTGATAAGTTGTGACTTGAATGTAAAAAACCTAAGCTGTGGCCAAACTCGTGAGCTGCCACAGCGAATAAACTCACCCCTAAAACAAAAGACAGAAAAAAAAGAAAAATTAAAGTTTTATAGAGCAAAAAAAAAAACACTTGATTCTAATCGTTGAGGCCAATATTAAATGATTCGCTGTTCACCACATGGTCGGATTTAAATTTACCTACAGAATCTTCATGATTGGTCGTGTCCCATTCTTCTTGGGAATCGAAATGGATGTCACCTCCCAAACCCGGGCCGGGAAAAAACGCGTGGGCCAGCACAGATCCGAGACCATCAAAGGGATATCCGTCGTCGTGATAACCACGATAAAACGAAATAGAGATATCGGCTTGATCGCCTTGTGAAATTTCAGTGAATGTTAATGACGAAGCCTCGCGCCAAACGTTTGAAGCACGACTTATCTCGCGCCTTATTGTCCGGTGATCAAGCTTCGTCAGTCGGTCCAGAATGCTAACAAATAAACAAAGAAATGTATTGAAAAAAAATTTATTCAAACCAATAAAGCTTACTTCCATGTGAGGTTGAAGCGATTCCATTTTCCGCCTTGAAGTGCGTATCGTCGATCTCTGCCTGAAGTTCCAATCACGTCTGGAATTCCACAGCGACCCCTTTTCATGACATTTATTGTTATTTCGTCAATAACTCCCGTTTCGAAAATTCCCGCATAACGTTGCATCGCACGAATAGCATATTTCAGCCGCTCCGCTGCGAGCAAATTCCCCGCGTTCAAGTCCATCGGAGGCAGATATCCATATTTGGTTAGAAAATTCTGCAAATAAATGAATAAGTTGCAAACTCAGTCATGCCGACCAGCTAACTCCACAAAAACCCGATGACTATGTGACGATGATGCTCTCCTCTCCGGCTCAAATGACTATCATTATTTGGACCTAACAATCAAGTCTATCTTTTCATATATTAGAAAATTGTGTTCTGGCTTTTTTTCACATAAAACATGATTTTTTAACTCCAAATGGCAATTTTCTAGTTGAATTTACCGCTACATACTAAACACGCCATCTATTGGCGAAATTAGGCATTTAATGTAGTCAAAACAGCGAGAGAATGACGGTAAATAATGCATTAATTCTGTGCATAAAACGGGTATATTTAATGTATCGTTTCCCTGCCAAAACGACCGGAAAAAACACCCACGAGTGAGCGCTAGAGAAATAGCCACACCCCCAACATGGCAGACCCGAGAAGCAACGATCGTCACAGCCAAGCTGCCAACGATGAATTCGTCCCGAAGGACAACAGCACCCGACCTGACAACCACCGCAATGAAAACCACGGTTTTGACAATCCCCTGTAGGTTGTCTACCAGGTCAGTAATTGATTAAAACACGCATCAATCGACTCGAAACACTCTGCTTACGGCATTTTTTCAGACCACCAGGACCAAGCGATCGATGAACTACTTACAATCGCGAATGCTCTAAAGACGTTCCAACAGGACAAACGCACCAGGTACAAAAATGAAATAAATAACTAAGCAGCTCCGAAACGTTATCACGGCATTTGCAACACATTCCTATTTTTTTTAAGGGAGCCGAGACGTGCCCGGACTCGGAGTCAACAATCTAGTAGTCAGATACGTAAATTCAAAACCTTGTGGTAAATTAATAAAATTAAAAACCCAATGTTTCCAATATTCTAGGGAACTCAGACGCAAGAGCGAATCTCCGCTGGCACAACGAATAAACACACCGCTCTCACAAAACAGATGCGAGGTAAATGATTATAACAAGCTAATTTATTGACGGAAAATTACCAACTTCTGTGTTTTACAGCGTCTGGACTAATTTTTCGCACTCCAGTTGCGCTTACAACAAGCTTAAAAGGTTAGTTTTCCACCCGAAAATTTTAATAAGAAACAGAAAAGAAACATAAACAAGAATTTACTCACCATGGCGCCTGTCATGATGGCGCTGTCATGCTGGTGAACTATGGGCCGTGCAGCCAGCAACCGAAGACAGCATGTAGCGGCCAAGAGTAGGAACTCCATTTGAGGAGTGTTTGAGTGTTTGAGTGTTTTTATGGTTTGTTTCTGACCCCAGCAGATTGCATTCAGGAGAATTAAGGGTCAGCGTCCAAACAAAAAACAAATCACAACAGTTGTCAGAAGGAAACATAACTGCTGTTGATTTGCAGGATGTTTTTCATTCTTCCTTTGGTTTTGTTTGGAACCACCATTGCTGCTCTCATTCCAAATTCCTGATGATTCAATATGGCCAACTGTGGTGTTTGTCAATTTCATGAATTTGTTATGTTTTTTGGAATTTTTTTGACCTTTGAATTTATTTTGAATTTTTTAAGTTTTTTGAATTATGTTTGACAGAAATAAAATAATAAAAGTTGTGAAATTTGTTACATTTTTTTAAAGTTAATGATCAAAATAAATATTCCTGAGACAGCTAAACCAAATGGAAAATTTTATTTAAAATCCAATACACACTCAATTATGACAATTACATACCGTGAAATCAAAATCATGATCACAGGACTCAAAATATAAAACTGCATATCATTGGCCAAATACCAACTTTGTTGTAAACACTGAAAAATTAAATTAAAAAATTTGTCATCAATAATTCTAAAATTAAAAAAATAAATCCATTACCATGTATTTAGATGGTCTATATATAATGATATAATGGGCAATCGATGTTTTTTCCTATAAAATCCATCAGTTCAATCACCGTACCAGAGGTATAGGGAAATACTAGTTTCACACCTGCAAGTAATGCACCGGAGACAGACAAATGATTGATTTCTGCAAATGATTGATTTCTGCTTATTGTAAGTGAATAATGAGAATGTAGAAATATTTTTCTGCCAAATAACTTCTCCATCTTCTTGTTCTTGAATTTCCTTCGAGTCGTCGTTATACTCCAAACGTCTACTTTAAAAGTAAATAAACGATTAATTCATCACAACTATTTAATATTTTTAGAGTTATCTGTCTACTTTGTAGCAATTATTATTTCTTGTCAAGAGTTTGCGTTTGATGCAAGTCTTGCGTATATTATTTTATGGTACTTCAAACAAATATCGTAAGTGGTGGCAAGTAGAATAATAAATAAAAGAAAAATAGCCCCAAATTGTTTTGCTTCTATTTATTACAACGTTACATTTTATCTTTGAAATAAATAAAAAAATTACAGCCAACGAAACAAAACCTTTACATTTTAAAAAACAATCACCTATTGTTGGAAGAGATCACAATTCCCCATCACGCCCCAAACAAACAAACAAAAAAATACAATTTCGAACAAATTATGCGATTATTTAAAAAAAAATAACAACATACCGGTACGAGAAAAAAATAATTATTTGCGTTAAAATTACCATACCAATCTTCAACTTTACAAACCAAATTAACATCTCTGAAGTTGCTGAAGTTTATTTTCATGCACACCTATGAATTGTCACCAATATAAATACCAGCAAATCAATAATAAATCAATAAAAAATACTAAAAAAAAATAAAGAAAAAACTATAATAAAGTGGAAGAATGATGGAAATTATTTCTTCGACCCAAAACTAAGTGAGACCAATCACTAAATAAAAGAAGAAAAAGATTTAAAAGTGAAAAATAATAATAATAATCACAAAGTAGAGGAAAAAAGATTTGATCGAATGATACAAACACAAAAGAAAAACAAAAGCGCAATTAAAATTCTGAAGAAACAGAACGTGTTAAGTACGTCGTAAACATTCACAAACACGTACGGACGATTCGTTTAACTATTTAGACACATGATTAGTATTAAATTGCATTGTTATGTACGTTGTGTTTGCAATGCGACTGTGTGAGTGGATATGCTGAAGACACACGACCATTGGTGACTTAACAAACGACTTTCGTACAGATGATTTAATTCTGGCAACACGTATGAAATGTCGTCCCACGGATGGCGATAAAGTCCTTGTTTCAAGCGTTTTTGATCCAGGAAATGACCTGAAAACGTTTGGATTAATGCACGTTTGTGTTTTAAAGCGGAAAGCTCCAAATCAATGCCAGGCGGTTTTACAAAAATCAGCCATTTTCACAACAAAATCAGTAATTTTTCGTGAAAAAATCATCAAAATCGGTGATTTTTCGTAAAAAATCATCAAAATCGGTGATTTTTCGTAAAAAATCATCAAAATCAGTGGTTTTTCATGAAAAATCATCAAAAACAGTAGTTTTTTCATGAAAAATCATCAAAATCAGCGCTTATTACAACAAAATCGACGATTTGTCGTGAAAAATCAGCAAAATCACCGATTTTAGTGACCCCCGGGTTTAATCGGGCTCAGGCCCTTAAACGGGTGAAGCGACAATTCGGAGCTTTATGGTACTTCATTTATTCGACTAACCAATGAATCCCATACTGCGGCCTAATACAAACAGGTCGTTTAATGTGCCTATATCGAGGTGCTTCCTCTGTTTTTCAAAGAAAAATTTGTTTGATTTCAAATTCGATTT
This sequence comes from Strigamia acuminata, assembly GCA_949358305.1. Taxonomy (NCBI): domain Eukaryota; kingdom Metazoa; phylum Arthropoda; class Chilopoda; order Geophilomorpha; family Linotaeniidae; genus Strigamia; species Strigamia acuminata. The sequence continues at coordinate 90,141 of CASHSZ010000136.1, read as the reverse complement.
TTTTTTTTGGGGAGGATGAGGAAAACTTTTACCTAGTGAAACATCCACTGTAACGCAGTAAGTCCATCATGGCGACTCCAATGAAGCCATCGACATTTAGAATAAGATTTGGTTTCTAAAAATTAAATTTAAATAAAAAATAAAATAAAATAAAATTACTTTTATTTTTACTTTTGATGTGGTAATTTTTTCCACTTCTAGCGCATAATTCAATACGGGTGTCAATGAGAAATGCTCGATTGTGAACTCTTTCAATATCTGGACTCTCATATCGGGATTATTTATCTAAAAATTAAATTTAAATTTGATTTTTTTTTTATTTTTTATATTTCAATCGATTACCGATTTGACTCGATGTTCAATTCCCATAATTAATTCGCCCTTTTTCCGCATGCTGTTGACGAAATCCATGGGGATGGTGCCCGCATCGTGCGCCTCACTAAACTGCCTGGCAGCTGCGTCCAAAGCGCCTCCGAAACGATCTCCCTGAATTTAAAAATGAATTTTAATTTTTAAAAACTTAAAAACAAAATTAAATTTACAATTGTCAGTAATCCAGAAACTAACGATGAAACTAAATCCTTCCCCGCTCGCGCACAAACGATCGTGTTGTGAGCTCCGGACACGACCGGCCTGTGATCAGCCGTCACCATCAGACACATTTCAAGGAACTTACACGCATAAGTGGGCAATCTGGAATTCACAAACAAAAATATTTTAACATCGAACAAAAATAACCAGAAAAAATTATCAATTCATAAGAAAAAATTTTTTAACATTCTAGTACAAATATTCACTGTGTAGTGTGTATGCACAAAATGGCCAAAAAAACACTATTTTAAGCACAAAATGGCCCAAAATGCACTTTATACTTAATAAAACAAAATCAAAGAATATAATTTCCTGCAATATTCAATTTTTTGAGAAAAAAGAATTACACCTTGAAAATCAATTTGGAAAATATGCCATTATTATTTTCACTTATTGCTTCAATTTTTGCTCCGTTTCCGTCGCATTCTGTTACTCCTGCACGAACGACAATCGATGTTCTCCCTAGAAAAAATTTTTTAAAAAATTTTAAATTTTCATATTTTCAAAAATGTGTATTTTTTACCTCTGCTTTTACCTGTTCGTACTGGAGCTTGTACTCCATCGCGGAAGTTTTAGCGGCATTTTTCTGCGCAATTCTTACCGTACTTTTCGTTCGATCGATTTCACTCACCTTTTAATTTTCTTCTCGTACAGCTTCGATCCATGGAGTAAAGAATATATTCTTTACTCTATGTTCGATCTGTCCAGTTGACTCCTTTATCGCGATCGTCATCTGTGCCTCTTCCAACTGCGCAAAAATTATATTTTTAGATATTTTGAGTAAGTAATATCATGATTCAACTGGTAGTGCAAGTTGCTCTTTCCTCTGTAATTCTCCCAACATACCGGTAATCTGCTGGTCGCTTTCTGCCTTCTCACCCTCCAATAGCAAATCCATAATCAACCCACTGAAATTAAATTGAAATTAAATGTATGTGAGCGCAATAGTTGCCTTGATTCGCGATAAAGAAAGAAAGGAGGTGACAACCAGAAATACATAATCGCTCATCGTATTGCTTGGGTGTGTCGGCTTTTAGAAATACCCCAAGACGTCACTGAATCGCCCAATAGTCCAGCAGACATTCTAGAGTAGTAATGGCGTCTATTTGTTTACAAAATGCTGCTCTGTGATTGGCTAACATTCTGGAAAAAAACTAAACAAAGCGAAAAAAATCATCACATTATACTAAAAAAGAAACAAATACTAAAAAAATAAACATTTCGTATTTTTTGTAAATTGGATAAATTTTTCTTTAGTTTATTTTTTCATAATATCGGCCAATCACAGAACTGTTTGATGTAAACAAACCGAGGGGGGTGACAATCAGAATCTGTTTGTCAGAGATTCGAATCTTTCATGATTTTTTTGGGATTCGGTTTGGGATTTGAAAGATTCGGATGGGATTCGACAGATTCGGGAGATTCGGATGGGATTCGGATGGGATTCGGGGGGATTCGGATGGGATTCGGATGAGATTCGGATGAGATTCGGAGTGATTCGGTAGGATTCGGTGGGATTCGATGGGATTCGAATGGGATTCGCTGGGATTCGAATGGGATTCGCTGGGATTCGAATGGGATTCGCTGGGATTCAGAAAAATTCACATGATTTTTTTAAAAATAAATTTAGTGAAGTGGGAATGTTTTTTTTATTTTAATTTTAACTTTTATAGAAATGTGAACCTTTTTTTTTGTTTTTTTGAGACTTTTAGTGAAATGAGAGATATTTTTTCATTTTATTTGAGACATTTAATGAAATGAACATTTTTTAGTTTTAGCACGCAATCCAACGCAATCACAATTGCGAACAATGATGAATTCCGGGATTAATTTGAAGTTCGCGCTAAATCATAAATGCGCATGCGCAGATACCGCGCAGCGAGGTGCGCAGGTATAATTTCCTCCGATGATTTTACCTCGAATTTTACGGACAATTTCAAGGAAAATTTCAATGTGGAACATTTATTTACAGTTGTCAGTTATTCCCTTAGTTATTCCAGTTTTTTGTAGAAAATATTAATACATTTTTAATCATAAATTTTGTCTTTATTTTCCTCGATTTGAATACAATTTAAAGATTCGAGATTTGAAAATTCGGTGGGATTCGGAAAGATTCGGGCGGAATTCGGAAAGATTCGGGCAGGATTCGGAAGCCATTGTCAGAGATTCGGTCAAATGTCGCCCCCATCGAAACAAACCGTTGCCATTATAGCTTCCCAGTATCAACTGCTGGATTGTCATTTAAAGGCATATGATAAGTGTCTTCTCATAGGTGTGCGCCATAAGTATAGAATAATCAGTTTTTTTGAAAAAATTTTTGCGCTTCATCTGGAATCAAACCAATTTTTTAATAAATGTATTTTGGCATTAGAATTCATTTAAAATTAAACAGGTTTATAAGTTTTGTATAAAAAAAATTTGGCAGTGATTTTCCTTAAAATGGGGGTGACATAAGTTCAGGATCAAAATCCAGTTGCAACGCACAACAAATCTCGAAATCAAACACGAGTGTTAAATGTCTGCTAGTCCTTTGAAAAAAAAACAATAATAACGACAAACAAAAGAATCAATGTATTATCTAACTGCCTAGTAGTTGTATGGAGTGCAATGACACGGGTGATGCATTTTGTTGATAATTTGCACCTGCCGGGGTGCATTTAGAGCCGCGAAAAAAACAAATTGCGAATCCAGAAATCGCGATTTTTTTGCTGTCAGACAGCATGACGCGTTTGCCTTCGAACTCCACGAATCCGAGTCCGCGGCCATATTTCACGTCAAATGCACGAATTGATTCGTATCCCCAGAAAAGTGCTTGAAATGCACATGTTCTACGTTTTCCATTACACAACAAACAATGTTATAAAGTGTCAATGCGAAAAATGTTCCTCTCTGACAAAAAGACTAAAGGCACTTGTAATACAACAATTTATGGTTGTTTGGGGGTAAACGAGCTATTTCAGTTATTTTTTTGGAGGGAAAATTCTGTTATTAGGGGGCCCCAAAAGTTTTTTTCGGGGGAAATGATTTTCTTTTTTTTTATTTCTTTGGATGGGGGATTCAGTTGTTTTTTTTGAGGGGTGGGGGGACCCATTAGATCCGGGAGGGGAGCATTAAATCATATCCTTTTTAATAATTTCTTAAGGATTTTTCTATTTTAAATTTAAGCCATTTTTTTATGGTTTTCAATATTTCTTTCTCTATTTTAATCGGTTTTTATACATTGTGTAAAAAGCAAAGCTATTTATTCACATTTATTGATAAAAAAATAATAAAATAAAAAAGATTGTTTTTATGATAATTTGTGGTATTGAAATAATTATTACAGCAACAATAAAAAATAACTTTGATTAATTTCTTTTTATTATTTCAAGTTGTTATACAAATTTTTACTTTTCTTTCTCTTGAAGATCCAGCCATGGACGTAGAGTGGATCTGTCTTTACAGAAGACCCGTGGATTTCTGAGTATTTAAAGGCAACTGTTCAATTGTTTTTTTTTTAAATAATATTACAAATAACTTACGCGTTGGTGATCGGCAAAAAGGCAAGCGGTTGACTTTTATGTAGATGACTATTTAAACATACTAGTTCAGCCAACGTTGTGCGTCTTATTTCTGCCAATTGGTCTGGAATTAATTTCAGAAATAGTAATATCAAATAATTATTTCTTTTTTGTTTAAAAGTTACCTTTAGTGAAGCCAACATTTTCTTCTGCACTGTATCTTTCGTACCAAAATCTATCCGCCAGTCGAATTTTCTGAAATTGGTCAGCAAGAATGCATCTAAAGGTGTGTCCTACTAACAGTCCCATAATTGGTGTTTCCAAGACTCCAGCGGTGTAAAGATCAACGTCGTCGACATGACTGAGGGCATATATATTAAAAAGTTCAACATTATTCACAAAGCAATTGTTTTATTTCTGACATATACTAACTTGTATATTTCTTCCAAAGTACGCACATGACGTGCATCTATTACATCATTAAAATGGTGAAACTTGGTGGCTTTGGGCAAACCACATCTAGTCCTCCATGTATTGTATCCATTAAGCCCAATATCTCGTCCCCTTTGTAAATTTATCGCATAGAGGTCCAAGCCAGGTCGGCACTGAGATTGTTCGAGGAGTAATCCGTGGATTGTGTATTCAAAGTCACTATCTTTTACATAGAAGAGGTGTTGGTTGAAAGGAGTATCTTTGAACGTATCTCGATCCTCAAAAAATCCCAATGGATTCTAATTTGTCAGAAGTGTTTTAATGTTTTAACCCTAACAATGGATGTTGTTGAAAATACCTGTTCACGAATGTGTCCTATTCTGAATGCGGCAGCTTGAAATGCACAGCCCACATTTGGTTTCAGACGTGGGTCGTAATTATAAAAGTAACCTTCAGATTTGAGAAGGAGGCCATGGTTCATTCTTGTTCCATAGTCAAGGAACAGAGGCAGGTATTCATTGAATGTAATGTGTTGAATCTTAGCGATTAATATTTTTCTGGCTTCTTGAAACAAATTTTCGTCTTTCCAGTGAGGGTTTATTCTATTTAACTCTCCAGCAAGTCTGTTGTGTTCCTTGTGAAATATGGCATGAAGCCCTAACATTGATGGATGTTGATTGACTCGGTTATCGCCTGGAAATTAAATAAACAGTGGTGACCAATATGAGAAATGATAATTTTCCAAGGGTATCGCTTAGGTACAATCACACGTCATGCGTTGCTTGCAAACTAAGTTTGTTACTTATTGCCATCAAGATGCGGGCACGAACTGTAACACTAGACACGGATTTTGTCTTATACAGTCGAAACACCTGAAAAGAATCGCAAGGGACACAAAAAATCGATTTGTTATAAAGGGAATTTGTGACATCGAAAAATGGTGTTCTATGGTCGGCCAACCAAACCAGCTATTTTTTAGGTATTCGTTGTATCGATAATTCGTCATGTTGTGATTCGTTACAAAGAGTTTCGACTGTAGTACAATTTACCACTATAGAAGCAGTATATCCCAATCTTCGGGTCTTCGCACATGCTACTGTTTTGATTTGGAAGTATATCTTCACCGCGAATAGTTGTTGTTCTTAATAACCCATCTTTGTGTAATCTAATTCTGTCCAACGTTGCTTTGTCTGAGCCATACACAAATGAACCGTCCAAGGCGTGAGTGACTTGACTCAATGGATCTCGATTATTGCCTATGAAGATAAAATTGTTAGTAGGATCTGAATTATTTTCAATCAATCATTTAAATATTACTTAATTTGCAATCATCTGGCTGTGCAGGAAGGGCTCTTACAAACTCAGAACATAGTTCTTCACTAGGATCGTGGCGTTGTTGCATTATGGGATAACAGGCTGGATGTTGAAGCTTGGTTGGAGCTAATAAGTTTTTTAAACAACAAGAAATTGTTTTATCCCCATGTCCTAGAATATAATATATATGTTTAGAAGTGAAAAGAATTTATAAAATGGTTTTAACCTGTAAAAACAGCAATTCTGCTGAGATCATGTGCTAGCAGTTGACCAAAAGACATTACCATGTGAGTTACATTTGGATGTGGTTTTTTCACATCCTTTATATCGTTAAAAGCCATTAATTTTCCACTTGGAAGTGGTCGGCCATACTTCGCAAGCCTTGGAGTCTCCATACCTTAAAGAAAAGTTTTAAATAAAGTTTGGGGTGTGTGTGTTAATTGCTACACCTTACCATCTCCATAGTCAGGTCTCCCCATTCTTTGGAGACCACTGTTTGTGGATCCCCAAACAAGGGTATTGCAAATTGTTGCAAGTACCATCTATGTTTCTGTACGGCGAAAGCGTACACTCGGGTACATTTCGGCATGATGATTCCAAGTGAGTATTTCGGAGAGAAACTAATCGGAGGTCCGTTCCTTCACTATAATAAATAATAAAAAAATCAAAATTAAAACACCAGGTTATTAGGGTCTAAGATAAGTCTTGCAGGATCCCAAGCAAAAAGGGATCAGCAAATAAAATCCCCAGATATATCAGCAAAAATGCTCTGAACATGTTCGGAGCATTTTTGCTAGAAAACAACAACCGGACGACATAAGAACAAAAACATAAGTAAGAACGAAAACAGGTATTTTAGAACACTACCTTTTGCTTAGTATTTTTGAGGCAGAACGCAGAATCATGCCTTGGTGAGCCGCCAACGCAGCTGCTGCTGTTGTCCTTGATCTATCCTGATTCAAATTCCCAGGCGTAGAGGTAGAATTTACTTCTATTTTCTCCAGTTCTTTTTCAAATTCATCAACTTCGAACTGCGCCAGGAAGAGCGCATCAAAATATATCTTGGGGTCCCTCGTGTCCTTGACGGACACGCCTAAAATATATACAGTATTTAGCATTCATACAGGACAAATAAATAAATGAAATTTAGCTTACCTTCATAATAATTATTAATTGGATATCTAGAAATGGCCCAACTAAAATCTTCTGTGGGACAGCACACACCAGTGTCTCCAAAAGGCAAAGTGCACGTTGAATTTTCGTTTACTATTGTGTAGAGTGGATATGTGTAGAAACATGAACTTCTTTTTTGGCACAATCTTGTCTTTCCACTGTTCTCACAGTGGTGAGAAATAGGATGTCTCAGTTCTGGAAATGCTTCTACCGTTTCATTAGCGTGGTTGAGGTCAATATCTTGTTGCCTGACGGGCGGCGTGTTTGGTTGATCAACAGTTAAATGTTGCCTATCAGGATGACCAATTATGTGTGGCTTTTCAGGATGACAAATTAAGCGTGGTTCCATTGGTTGAGGTACAGATGAGGTGTGAAGAGGCGATTCAGGAGGTCTGGGAAAGTATATAAGTTTGCTCCCTGGTCGCACCCGCTCAAATGAATTAGGTACTGCTGTGTTAGAAATATAATACCCATCATTTAGAAATATGTGATATTTTTGGGGGGCATAACCGGATGGGAGAGGGAGATAAGTAACAGGGGGGGGATCGTGATATGACGACGGGAGACCAACATAGGGTGCCAGTGTCACCCGTGAAAAATATACTGCGGCGAAAAGACAGACGATGATGCGGCACATCGTAAAGCAATGATAATTTTGTTGCTATTTGTTGCTATTTAAAGAAATTTTTGTTCTGATCTTTGACACAAACTTTGACTTTGACATACTTGAACATAATATCTGAATAGGAATAGTAAACTTGAATGAAACGATCGCCTGATAAGAATTCAATGAAATCCAGGGCCAAGGTCCTGCACGTGTTCTTGTTTTCACGTGATGAGCATTTGCTGAAATTAGAAAAGCTGTGGTTTAAAATATCGGTCTTATTTTTTTGTATAGATTAAAGATACCGTAAAGCGGGGTGACTTTGTGCCACTTTTTGTTGTAGATTCCAATAACAATCATAGGAATAATCGTATTGTTATGAAAATTTAATGGATGGTGTATATTTGTATGTGCTAAACAATGGCAAGTGTAAAAAAAATTATAGTTATTACATTTTTAAAAAAAAATTTAATTCAGCTGACCAATTTCACACCTGCTTGGGGCAACTTTTGCCATCAATTGGAAAACTATTGAAATCCAAAGATAATGTTTAATCAAATAATAATTATAATAAGATTTTATCAGAAAACATTTAATCTGTTTGTCACCTTTTAAAGTTTTTCTGTCATTTTTGATGTCAGTGTATAAATTCATGTGATCATGACTTAATTATAAGAACATTAGAAATTTATTTCTTACAAAAAATAGGAACAACAAAAAACCTACATTAAAAATGTCACAAATAATCACAGACGTTTAAAGATAGAAAAATTAACGCAAAAGTGTGTCCCTCACAATTGTTTAATTTTTTAAATAATGAAAGTATTCACTGTTATTATTTAAACAGTGAATACTTTCATTATTTAAATGCAACGCTCTTTCACATTGTTACAAACAGTCACAACACACAGGATTTTTTATTATTATTATTATTATTATTTATTTCAACACTCCCATGGAGTAAAATACAAGTTAAAGACAATACGATTATATATTCTTCTGAACTTTAAGAAGGTGCGTACGCAAACGTTTATGCATATGTTTACAATGGTGTTGGCAGCGCGAGGCTGAGCATTCGAGCACTGATGAACGGATGTCCGTGGGGAGATCATTCCAATCCGAGAGGCATCGGTAGGGATACGAATTTGCGAGATATGATGAAAGGTTGGTATTCACTTCAAACTTGTGTCGACGAGTAGAGCGAGTCTCAGTGTCAGAGTGATAGAATTTGACGATGGCCCGAGCGGGATGATCTGGGTTCCGAATGACGTCAGCCAGAGAAGTGAGGTCATTTAGGAGAAGGAGGTTAGCCAGCGTCATAATGTTTAGCTTATTGTAATAAGGGGTGATATGAGTCATGCCAGGCAATTTGAAGGCAGTGCGAAGTACTAAGTTATAAGCAGTGGTAACTTGGAATTTAAAACGGTTGGGAGTAGAATTCCAGAACTGAGATGCATAGATGACAGAAGGGTAGATCTTAGACCGAATGTAGGAGAGCATTTCAGAGCGGGATAGGACACTCCTCAAATGCTTCACTATAAAGGCTGAGCGGGTTAGAAATCGGGTTATATTCCGGATGTGGGGGGCAAAAGTCAGGTGAGGGTCGAGGGTAAGACCAAGGACGACCATGCTGTCAACTGGGTACGGGGTCACACCCCGCGACGGTTTGCTGAAAGTCATGAAACCAGTCTTTTCCTGGTTCAAACTCATATCATGAGCTGTGTACCAGTTGGATAAGGTCGACAGATCGGCAGTGAAGAGAGTCCGAATGGGGACAAGGAGGTCATTCCCAGTGATTTACTGTATATAAAAGCATCATTCTTTCACTTTTGAGTAAAAAGGTCAATTGTAATATTTACTTGGTGATTATTCTGTTCAAACATTACTCTGGAACCTAAGTAATTAGATATCACATGACATACGACATCACAACTTTGTTCACCAACATGACTGCCTGTATGAAGGCAACAATAGTTTTAGTGTCAACCTAGTGGTTCAGGTAGAGTCAAAGGAAAGGAATGGGAGTTTCGCTGTGGTCAATCTTATTGTAGCTGGCGACACCGCCTTACTGGCGTCCAGTTCGTATGCAGATTAGATGGCTACACGAGTCGAATGGAGAACTGAATCAGTTGGAAAAAGCTAGGCCTAACCAAATTAAAAGCAAACAAACTACAGACGTGCTCTCGTGTAGTTTCTAGCCAAATATATATTTGCATATATAACCCTGAGGTTTTTGAACAAAAGAAAAACTCGGATATTTAATTTTTTTTGCAAATTTGTTTTTTCATTAATATTTTTAATATTTTTTTTCATCGATTCACATTAAACTACTTTTATTTTCCTCTTTTCCGTTTATCTTCTGTGGCTTCTCCTCCATGCTCTGTTTATCAAATTAATGTTTGAATTTCTCGCCAGTAGCGCCAGCTGCCGATCTGTTTCATCATGACCTTGATTCGACTATCCTCATTTCTCACTTCAAAGAAAAATTTCTTAATATTTTAATTAAAATTAAAGCCGAGTTGACATGTTCATTATTAATATTATAAATGTCTTTTTTGTAGAAACAACGTTCTCGAGACATTTGCGATTTTAATCAAATTGTGTCCCAATTCACCAGGTTTGATTGCACTAGTCATTCGTGAATTTCAGATTGTGGTTCTTTTTGAAGTAAAGTAAAGTGGTATGGTACGAAAAGTACTGTGTATCTGTACCTGTACCGCTGCAGAAATCCCCACAATCTGAAATTCTGGTATGACTACAGCTTTTATGTGGGCTAGCGATTTCATTTGTTTTTAATTTCCATCGCTGGCAACCCGTTGAATTCACCTGAATTTAAATAAACGCTGAAGTTTAAAACGCTGGCTAAAATCAAATAAAACTAAATACATAAATAAAACTTATTTTTTTATTACTTATTATTTTTAATTATTTAATTTATTGTACGCTAAAACCAATTGACGCTGGCAACAATAGACGCTGGCGACATCTGAAGCTGGCAAACCATTATTAAAAATAATAATAATAATAATAATAAACAGACGCTACAGCACGAGAAGCTGGCAAATTTCGACGCTGGCAAAGCCCCGACCCAAAAAAGTCACGTCATTTTCAAATTTCAGTCAATATTTATTTGGATCAAAACACTTCAATTATTACAACAAAATATCCAAATGCTTACTATTTTTTTTAAATTTTTTTTAAATAAAATTAATTTGTAAAAAATAAAATAAAAAATTCAAATTGTTTAAATCGCTCAAACAGTTTAATTTTGCCTTCGTTGGTGAAGAGACAATTGACATACAACTCCAGCGACGACTTAATGAATGGCACGTATGAAAATGGGTGGTTCTCCAATACGTCCATCAGCTATATTATCCGATAAATTATTAATTCAACACGAAAAAAGTTCAAAACAAGGCGAAATTTACCACTGGTTAAAAAAATTATATATTTTTCACATCGTTCCCTGAGTAAATCGTTTGCCTTGAATAACAAATCTAAAAGTGAATAAAATTATAAAACCCACGAAAAAAAGGCGATTAATAACGAACTTACGGCAATTGAGAATAGTTTTTAACCCGAACAAAAACGGAATTAATAAAAGCCACAGCTTCTTCAACCTTGTGCGGCTAGCCGTGAACAACCAATTTACAGGCGATTTTCAAAGCGAGAAATTCCTTTTCCAAACTCGCGATCGAATCGGCGGCGCCGAGGAAATTCTCTGTGTACGTGTTATAAAGATTTAATATAAAATTTAAAATACTTCCTGTAAATTCTTGAAAAATGCGCCGATCTCCTGCGAGTCGTTTGGGCAATCGAATCTCGCGAGTTTAGAGATCAAAACGGCAAGCTGCGTGGCGATTTGGCTGACTGGTTCGTTAAACTTTTGCAAGTGAAGCTTCATCAAATTCATTTTCCCTTCTTCCGATATCGCGCTGTTAAATGCCATGCCGGTATGTGGAAATTATTAATAAACACAACAGGTACCAGGTACCAATCCTCGGACCTTGACTCGCACATCAGTGATGCCTTTCACCAGAGCTTTCTGCAAAACAAATCCCATTAAATCAAATTAAATAGCAAACCAAAATGGGCGACTCACTTTGCATATGGTGATTCCTGTGGCCTGTGCGGCGATGTTGCTGCCTTTCCTCGTGTTCTTGAATAGTTCTACTTTCTGTAGTTGAATCGTTTCATCGCAGGAATAACTTGTCACATTTCACAACTGTGTCGTAGTTTAATCCGGCCTAGAAAAAAATCAAAACTACCTATTAAAAACACGTCGATTGTTCGCAAAAAATAATAAAGCAAACATCGAGCAAACAAAACCCAGTACTAAGTGAAGATAAACTCGCATCTAACATCGAACAAACTTCGCTCGCAATTTCCAACTTACCGACAACAACAGTTATGGCGTCAGAAACAACAAGAGCTGCCACATGTACACCGACCAGAAAACCCTAACCCTAACTGCCTAAACCCGAAAAAAAGCTAACTTTTTTTCAATTAAACGCGTCCCCGTCATCCAATGCTTACCTAAGACCCTCTTACACGTTTTGGCGATGTTTTAGACCGTTGGGTGGTCGTTAGATCAAAATTTGGGCAAATTAGGATGGAGAAGAAGTGTTAAAGTGATGTGTTGCGAATCTAAATCTACGGAATTTTCGCCGTGTGCGCTTTGATCTCGAACGACGGCTGTTGTGATCCGCGATTGCCCGTCTTTGTCTTTGTCCAAATTCGCGCTCGCTGCGAAGTTTCGTGCATTTTGGATGGAAAGATCTGAAATAAACCAACGGAGATGCATAACAAATTGATACGCATGGATACGCATGGATACTAACTGCTTGTCCGTGTTGGGATGGGAAAAAGATCGAGCGCGCGCTCTGGTGGTGGTGGCTTTCTTAAGTAAACGGATTGAATTTTTTTTAGGTTTAGATGAATTTATGAAAATAAATAAATAAATAAATAAATAAAAATACCAATTCGTTCAGTTACCGTATCGCAAGCGCTATTTGACGGCGCACATACCAAAATTCGTGATTTATTGTCCAAATGCCAGATCTACAAAATGAATGAATTAAAATATAATTGATTTCATTAATAAAAAAAATAAATAATTGAATTTTTCGAAACTTGTTTTTAAGAAACTCCTCGTCCGCTGCCAAATAAAGGGTCCGATGGAACGAACCGATCGATACGAATCGTTCAAGAACGTTTGCGATTGTTCGTTCTGCCACGATCATCAAGGGGTGGCAACAAGTGCTCGAGACATATTTCAACCTTTTAATGTACAATTCTTTTAAATTGTTTAAACAACATTTAAAATAGTTTGTTTTTGTTTAATTTGATTAAAATAACTCGTTTTTGGATCAAATTAAGTTCATTTATTTCTATATAATTTATTACATTTTTTTAAAAGACAAATTCATCACCTAGAAATGTTTTTATCAAGATAATCCATCTCGCCGTTCTTCAGCTACTTACAGTAACTCGTAGGCTGGTTGGTATTGTAACCTCGGATTATGTACAGTATCATCCATATGCCCAATTGATGTGTAACTAAGAGTAAAAAAAAATATTTGTAAGTACAAATTGTTTTTTAACAGCAGAAATTGATTTTTTAAAAGCAAAAATTGATTTTTTAAAAGCAAAAATTGATTTTTTAAAAGCAAAAGTTGATTTTTAAAAGCAGAAATTGATTTTTAAAAGCGGAAATTGTATTTTAAGAGGAAAAAAATAATATTTTTGAGGTTAAAAAAAAATATCATTTTCATTTTGCCCTTTATCATATAATTCACAGTATGGTGAGTACAGTATCCGAATAACCACGTCATCGTACTGCCAATTTAATATAGGTGACACACGAACAAATTTAGGCTAATTAGAATCAGTGTCTTGGAACGGCAATGTATTAGATGCAAGAATAAAAATCATGTTTAACAATATTAACATCTGAGAATAAAATTATAAATATAATCTAATTAACCAGAATGCGGTTCCCTACAGTGGTGTCAGAATGACACGTTTTCATCTGTTTCAACGCATCTTTAACCAATCCAGTCAGAATCGTCAGATCGAAGTCGTAACACATAGTTGACTGTTGGACGAATTGCTCGACTTGTGGAAACGGCAATTTATCGCGAATGTAAAGGATCCTCAGCTTCCGATCTTGCAACAAACGATTTCGCTGAGCTACCACATAAACCAGGTGCAAGAGAACGGTGCAGTCTTTCCCGCCGTTAAAACTAATGCACACTTCAGGTAACCTATAAAACAAATGCAAAATATTACCAATATTTACAATTAATAATTTAATAAAAACCTAGTACATTTTCCCCCATCGAATTTCTAAAAACTTAATTCTTATGTCAAAAATATGGATGCGAAAAAAAGAGAGAGAAAAAATAATAATAATAACAACATTCCAAAGACCATACGGAAAACATTTTGAAAACATTTTGAAAATGCATTCACATTTGACAAATAATAATATTGGGAATGCATTCAACTTTAACAATAAGGTGATCCTTCCTAAACAATAACCACTAGGCTCTATACTTAACTTTAAACTTTTAACAATGATGCAATAAAAACAACAATTCAACACACCATGCTAACTATTACAACGCGGATTAGAAACTACATTAAACATTATTTTAAACAATTTAATTTTTTTAATTAATTAAATACCGCGCGGATTCGGCACTGAGCGGACCAGGAAGCATTCAAAAAGAACCACGCGGATGCGAGAGCCGCGTTTTGGGGAGCGTGGAAGGGGGATCGAGCTGATAAGGGAGACAACAAACAAAACTTAAAATCGTCAAATAATGATATCAAAATAAATATTCCTGAGACGGCTAAACCAAATGGAAAATTTTATTTAAAATCCAATACACACTCAATTATGACAATTACATACCGTGAAATCAAAATCATGATCACAGGACTCAAATTATAAAACTGCATATCGTTAGCCAAATACCAACTTTGTTGTAAACACTGAAAAATTAAATTAAAAAATTTGTCATCAATAATTCTAAAATTAAAAAAATAAATCCATTACCATGTATTTAGATGGTCTATATATAATGATATAATGGGCAATCGATGTTTTTTCCTATAAAATCCATCAGTTCAATCACCGTACCAGAGGTATAGGGAAATACTAGTTTCACACCTGCAAGTAATGCACCGGAGACAGACAAATGATTGAGCTAAAATAATCCAGAATATCGTTCAATCCAAGCAGCGCAACTTTGATTTCTGCTTATTGTAAGTGAATAATAAAAATGTAAAAATATTTTTCTGCCAAATAACTTCTCCGTCTTCTTGTTCTTGAATTTCCTTCGAGTCGTCGTTATACTCCAAACGTCCACTTTAAAAGTAAATAAACGATTAATTCATCACAACTATTTAATATTTTTAGAGTTATCTTTCTACTTTGTAGCAATTATTATTTCTTGTCAAGAGTTTGCGTTTGATGCATGTCTTGCGTATATTATTTTATGGTACTTCAAACAAATATCGTAAGTGGTGGCAAGTAGAATAATAACTCCAAGTATGAGGCAAATAACGCTGTAATTATCAAATATATCCTATATCTAAATAATTAAAATGATTAAAAACGTGTTTACAATGCCGAACAGATTTCATATCTTTCCAAAAGTCGGATTGCTCTGGTAAACATATAACATCCGATACATTTGCGAATTTTTTTATCAATTTAAAATCTGTAAAATTAAAAAAAAATTAAATTATGTAATTTTGAATACACATTAAATAAAATTACCCAATATGGCAGTTAAAAACTCATTAACTTCTAGAGCTGAGCACGTCACGAATATTTACACAGCCGACCATTGTCCTTAAAACTGATAAACATTTCATAGAATATTTTTGTAAAAATATATACGAGTACGTGTTTTTACAAATTTCATCAAACATTCAACAAATTTAAAAAAAGAACGTCCAGTACCATTTGAATCCACGAAGTGTCCACATTTATCAAAGCCAAGCAATATTTTCCCCGAAATGGCCGTTCAAACTGAGATGAATCAAGCGGGCCTTGAACAACTTCCTTGCACACAGAGTACGATCCGGGCCATCGATGTTTGGACCGACAACAAAGCACAGCGATTGTATAATTTGGCATCACAATTTGAATATTCCTAACCCTGAAAAAATAATTTTTTTACTTACACAAAGTATAACTAATAATTCGATCATTACCTTCATTACAATCTGTTTGCAACGCAAACAAATCACCACATTGTCAGGAAATACTTATGTTATGTACTAATTCAATCACAAATCATTACATTATATTATTTTCAGTTATCAAATTGAGAATATTCAATATTCCAATTATCGTTCTACCTGTGCACATTTGCCTTTCTCATAGACAGATTATGACGCCGTACAAATTTTGCATCGTCATTTAAGCTTTGGCAACGTGGTACAAATTTTGCATCGTCATTAAAGCTTTGGCAACGTGGAACATCGACGTCATGTCGTTCTCTGGATGACATTCTTTGAAAGAATTCTCCATCGACATCGATGTTGAATCGTTATCGAACTCGGTAAACGTTCTGTACACGGTACACCTAAAGTCTTAAATCGAGCGTGTAGTTAATTAAATATCTCACAATAGAATTTAATTAGATTACACTGAATCGCCCAATAGTCCAGCCTCACCATTCCGAAAATAAAAGCGTTGTCGGCTTTCAACTTTTCTAGCCTTTCCAGCAGATTTTTCGTCACGTTAGCATCATAATTGCCGAGAAATAAGTCGTTTAGACCGTCTCGACCGATGGCATGGATTAAATCAGATACTGAAGTAGCTTTTGAATCGTGATGAATCGTGATGTTGCATTATTCTCGTACATGAATAAACACTCCATTTATTCCCCTATTCTTATTACCACGATCTCCCAGCTCGCGAGTGGCCTGTCACAATATCCTTTCTTCACATGGAAACGAATAGTGCTAAATATACACAGAAGATGACACTACTGTATTGCGTATTGCAAGTCCAGCAGACATTCTAGAGTAGTAATGGCGTCTATTTGTTTACAAAATGCTGCTCTGTGATTGGCTAACATTCTGGAAAAAAACTAAACAAAGCGAAAAAAATCACATTATACTAAAAAGAAACAAATATAAACAAAAATAAACATTTCGTATTTTTTGTAAGTTGGATAAAATTTTCTTTAGTTTATTTTTTTTATAATATCGGCCAATCACAGAACTGTTTGATGTAAACAAACCGAGGGGGCGACAATCAGAATCTGCTTGTCAGAGATTCGAATCTTTCAGGAATTTTTTGGGATTCGGTTTGGGATTCGACGGATTCGAAAGATTCGGATGGGATTCGACGGATTCGGGAGATTCGGATGGGATTCGGATAGATTCGGGGGACTCGGATGGGATTCGGGGGGATTCGGAGCGGTAGGATTCGGTGGGATTCGAATGGGATTCGCTGGGATTCAGAAAAATTCACACGATTTTTTTAAAAATAAATTTAGTGAAGTGGGAATGTTTTTTATTTTAATTTTAACTTTTATTGACTTGTGAACCTTTTTTTTGTTTTTTGTGACTTTTAGTGAAATGGGAGATATTTTTTCATTTTATTTGAGACATTAAATGAAATGAACATTTTTTTTAGTTTTAGCACGCAATCCAACGCAATCACAATTGCGAACAATGATGAATTCCGTGATTAATTTGAAGTTCGCGCTAAATCATAAATGCGCATGCGCAGATACCGCGCAGCGAGGTGCGCAGGTATAATTTCCTCCGATGATTTTACTTCGGATTTTACGGACAATTTCAAGGAAAATTTCAATGTGGAACATTTATTTACAGTTGTCAGTTATTCCCTTAGTTATTCCAGTTTTTTGTAAAAAATATTAATACATTTTTAATCATAAATTTTGTCTTTATTTTCCTCGATTTGAATACAATTTAAAGATTCGAGATTTGAAGATTCGGTGGGATTCGGAAAGATTCGGGCGGAATTCGGAAAGATTCGGGCAGGATTCGGAAGCCATTGTCAGAGATTCGGTCAAATGTCACCCCCTCGCTATTTATTCACATTTATTGATAAAAAAAAATAATAAAATAAAAAAGATTGTTTTTATGATAATTTGTGGTATTGAAATAATTATTACAGCAACAACAAAAAATAACCAAGGACAACGTACTCCTTCAAATTAGTAGTTGTATATATATGTTTTTTCTCTTTCCTTTTATTATTTTACTTATATCCTTATGGCGCGCATGCGGATTTTGCGGAGTGCGAAAGGGACCCTATATTTAACATTACGGCGGCCTATACCTTGACCCCCTGTTCGCAGTCTCGTGGCGGATTCTGCGGATTTCACCTATTCGTACATTCCGCACGATCGCGCGTGTTTTATCATTCTTGGCAAACCGTTTTTTGAAAACGCGTTGTAACGCATCCTCAACTTTACAAATCTCGCTTAGCGCGATCGCGCTATAACGCTTCTTCGTGTCCAACAAAAACAGCCGATTAAAAACGAAACTTCGGGTTTCGCTAAAACGCGATTTTGATATCGGGAAGGGCACGTGACCACGTGGGTAAAAATAGAATCGAGTTTCGTGAAAACCTAATTTGGAGAAACGGCGTGGTGGTTTTGCGAAATATATCACATGTCACGTGATCGGACGTTGGATCTCGTACATAAACGTTCGTGCCTGGTCAAACCAGAGTCTTTAAAAAATATAAATGCATTTCCCGATCATAGGATTAATTTCGCGCCGTGTGCTCCAGTCATTAATTAGGTTATCTTCGTTGCAACTCGTCATAATAAAATTTTTACAGAAAATCAATCGTTTCGTATTTTATTTTCACTTTCCGGGAGTCTCCCGTCGTCGCAGTCGACGCGAGTCTCACCCAACGCGTTCTGCGGGTTCGACGAGCGTTTTCAGATCGGGGCGGACCGTCTCGTATAGTACCGGGCGCGCCTCCCCAACTGACCGGTCGATGGTTGTATAGTTTAAAATTTCCTCGACCGAGTAAACGGTCGATGCTTCAGCGTCCGGTCGATGATGTGGCATTTGTGCGCGTTCATCCCGTGTCTCTCAGACTGGCCTTCGGGCCAGTCAAAATAAATAAATAAATAAATAAATAAATAAATAAACAAAATTGGCCGGAAAATTGGGGCAACTGGGGTCGCTGAGCGGCGGCGGTGGCGACAGCAACGACAGCCACGACGACTCGCCCCGAAAATAAGTTTCCGCGTCGGCATCCGTTCGTTCGTTCGTTTATTTAAACGTGCGCGCGGTCGCGTGCATTCTACCCGTGTCCGACGCGGCAATCGGTACGGAGTAAAAAAAATATCACCCGAAAAAGAAAGACGATTAAAGTTTTAATTCTCCGGTCGTGGCACCGACTCTGCGGTTCGTACTTTAACCGTTAATTAGATTATCTTCGTCGTAATTTACCGGGAAAAAAAATTTGTAGGGAATCCGTTGTTTCGTATTTTATTTCCATTTCTTGGGGGTCTCGCGCCGTCGTAGTGAACGAGAGTCTTCCCGAACACGTTCGACGGGCTTCACGAACGCTTTCAGATCGAATGCGGAACTCGGGCCCGCCGCTCGGTCGAGCGGCGCAGTACCCGCCGAGTGGCTGTTGAAAGTATGGATTGAAGAACAAATTTCAGGCCAAAAGTGAGTAAAAGAACAAGATTTAATCATCTCATGCAAGCATGGAGAAAAAACAACAAGAAGAGAACAAGTAAATAACAACAGTTGCTAAGCAGTTAAAAAACAACTCCAACTACGGTAATCCAATTGATACATCAATGTTTACATGATAATAAACTATAAAATCATAAATAATTACAAATCAAACATGTGTAACATCAATAATCAATTGCATATCACAAATCTCGGAGAACAAAAGCCAACAATAGCCCCCCATTCTCCGAGACATGACTTAATCATATAACAGGATATAACAAAAGTAAATGCGAAAACCTATCGCAAACTACTGTAAAAATGTTGACATAAATATCGAATGCGGGCGGGCGAGAAAAATTTTGTGAAGATGTCCGCAGGGTTTAATTCACCTGAAACTTTCCTCAAAACAAAAACACCCTCATTTAGCCAATCCCGCAGGAAAAAGAATTTCACGTCAATGTGCTTTGTCCTCCGATTCTCTATATCATTGCGGGTGAAAAAAATCGTCGATAGACAATCGGAGAACATGGTTGGGGCCGGAAGTTGAAAAATCCGGGTCCGCTCAATCGCACCATGAAGCCAGACAATTTCCTTTGCACCGTCCAAAAGAGCAAGGAATTCCGCTTCCATAATGGACAAGGCGCAATAGCGTTGCTTACAGCAACCCCAGGAAATGGGAACCCCGAACACCGAAATTGTATAACCTCCGAAGCTCTTTCTTGTATCTCGATCTGAGATCCAAGAAGCATCGGAGTGCCCTGATAGAATATCTCCAGTGACCGCGGAAAGCTGAATTGAATATTCCCGCGTATTCTTCACATACTGGAGGATCTGTAGCAAAAGGGCCACGTGCCTTCCAGTGAAACACGTGTTATATTGCGACATAAGAATAACTGGAAAGAGGATATCGGGACGCGTTCGAGAAGCTAGAAAGAGCAGAGACCCAATAAGAGACCGATATGGGAATTCATCATCCCTCAAAACACGTTCACCATCTCTAGCACAATTGACCATCGTGCCTACGGCAATCGGGACTTTGCACAAATGCTCGGAGGAAATTCCATAGTCTTCAGCAATCTTATCAATGTAATCGCGCTGATGAATGCAGATTTTACCACCATCGCGATCAAATTGGACGCCCAACAACTTTGATACCGGACCTAAATCTGTTATTGTGAAAATTGCACGAAGGGCCTTAACAGTTCGATCACGCGGATCTTGTCCTTTGGTGAAAAGTACCATGTCATCAACATAAACAAGGATGACAGCATCATAAGTGTTGGAAATAAATACGCCATTAATCCCAAGAAGCTTGTGGAAATTAATCCCTAGCAAAGCCTCAACTAGGCGGAAATTCCATTGCCGTCCGCTCTGATGAAGGCCGTAAAGGGCCTTATGAAGCCTCCATACCTTACCGGCATTCTGAGGAGTTTCCCAGCCCTTAGGAATTCTCATGAAGATAGCTTCATCTAAGTTGCCATATAAATAAGCACCCTTGACATCGAGATGTGCATCTAGCCAGCCTAAAACGACTACTAGAAGCACGAAAAACAGGCGTATAAGCACATAGTTAACCACGGGACTGAAAACCTCGGAATAGTCGACTCCAAACTTTTGGCTAAAGCCCTGGGCAACCAACATCGCTCTAAAACGGCGCACGACGCCTTCTGCATCGCGCTTGATGTAGTAAACCCATTTATTCCCCACAATGTTCACATTAGAAGGAGGTTTCTCAACCTCTTCGTAAACACCTCGCTCACGGAAGAGTGAAAGCTCTTCCTCCATGGCTTTCTGCCAATGGACACGGTCGGGACTTGCAATAGCTTCCTTATAGGTGCGAGGAACCTGGGCAAATAAGGAGTGCGCGTACCGTGGTGTAGCAGAATAGCAATCCCCTAATGCTTCAACTTCTGAAGCCGTAGGACTAGGAAGAGGAAAAGCAGTTGGATCTGCCGGAGGGGGATCAACCGTGCAAACAGGCACGTTCCGGGTGCAAAAGTCAAAATTATCACGGTCATATGTCAATCGATGATCTGCGCAATATTGCGCAATGTCAACATGACTCCGTAATCTGGTATGATCCGGGGGATAAAAATACACATCAGTGTTTCCCATAGTCGCACCAGACTGCCGAATCACCTCGGAGCGAGTCCACTTGCCCCCCACAGCCGAAGTAGAAGGCTGAGGCTGATTTAGTGGCGAGGCAATAGTAGGAGGTGTAGGCAACGGATGCGCTTGCGCCGAAGGTCGAGTAACCACAGGCGGTGGAGGAGGAGGATAAGAAGGTGGAGGAGGATAAGAAGGCGGAGGAAGATTGGGGGGACGTTGAGGAGGAGGTGGAGGAAGAGGTGGATCGGAATCGAAATCCGAATCTAATGTCACCGATATAGCTCCCTCATCAGTTACCTCAGTACCCTCATAAAAACGAGGATGTCCCCACATGCAGTTTTCATCAAAACGAACATGCTTTGACTCAAACACTGCACGGCGCTTCGGGCACCACACGCGATAACCTCGCGTGCGCAAAGCATAGCCAACAACTACACCCGTCCAGGCTCGAGACTCGAATTTTGAACCACGGACCTGTTGTGGTATGTGCACGAAACACCTTGACCCAATCACTTTTAAGTGCTTGAGTGGAACAGCCTTATTGTACCACAGACAATAGGGGATAAGGTTGTTCAGAGATTTATGTGGAAAGCGATTCTTGAGATAAATCATTGAAACCGCGAGCTCAGCCCACAATTCTCGAGGCAAAGACGTCATCAAAAACAAGGAACGCACGCCTTCAAATAAGGTGCGGTTAAGGCGTTCCGCAACGCCATTCTGCTCAGGTGTATAAACATTCGTGCGCTGTGCCTTGATGCCACGCTGGAGCAAGAAATTTTCGAAATTTTTAGAGCAAAATTCCATCCCGTTATCGGTTCTGACTGCTTTAATGCAGCCAGCCCCCCATAATGTTTCCATCCGAGCATGGAAAAGTTTAAAAACTTCAAAAACTTCCCCCTTCGTTTTCATAGGGACAACAAAGGAATAGCGAGAAAAGTCATCCACGATCGTTAATAAATAACGAGCGCCACCCACGGAAGTAGTTGGGGAATTTCCCCAAACGTCCATATGGATTAAATCCAAAGGCTTCTTACTGGAAATTCTATTCTTTGCACTCGGAAACGAGGCTCGGGTGGATTTAGAACGAGCACACACGGCACATGCCGGAAATGCGGAAGTCGAAATATCGATTCCGGAAGCATTCGGAGATTTCGCTAAAAAGTGTAAACCTTCGGTATTAAAATGCCCAAATCTCCGGTGCCAAAGCTCTAAATCGGATAACTTCCCCTTCGGGGGTTTACAAGGAGGGGATAAAGCAGGTCCCTCGGCAAAAGTGACATGCCGAGCAGGCTTTATAGTCTGCGCAGAGAGGACCGGCTTGACCACTGAGGTGGCCGTAAGCGCAGGAAGCGGCGCAGATGTAGAATCTGCGGGCAAAACATGCTGAAGGGAATATAAATCATCCTTCAGTTTGGCATGCAAAAGAAATTGTTTGGCTTTGTCGGACGGATCAAAAATGGTCATTAAACCATTTGAAGCCACAAAATGTAGTCCGGCGCGATCAATTTTTGACAAACTGACTAAATTACGCGAAAAAGCGGGGGCATGAAGAACATTATGCATTGTGACGGGAAATTCTCCTTTCGCGCCACCACGACCAATCCGCAAAACCACGTCACCTATACCATCAACTCGTGAACGGCCTTCACCCAAAATAATGAAATAATTCGAAACGGGCTTGTACGTCGAAAAAGAATCACGACGGCAACACACGTGGTCAGATGAACCCGAATCAATTAGCCATTCCAAAGACGAAGTCGATGCGACGTTGGATTCTGACCGTGCAAAGAAACCTAAACCGGACCTTGCACTTGAAACAATTTGAGCACTCGGGGCAGGTGGTGTTGCATTACCGCGTCCACTTTTGCGGTTCCGAGACGAAGATCGGCGACCACGATTGGTAGACGAGTTGGAAGAGGCAACACCCTGGACTCGAGGTTTGGGGCACTTGTTCGCATAGTGTCCCATTTCCTTGCAATTAAAGCACTGAATTTGTGACAAGGGCTTGAAAACTCTCGTCGGTGCACTCGAAGACGAACTCGCTGACTGTAAACTAGTCGATGACCCCGAATCTGCATTCTTCAACTTCAAACGATTAAATTCGGAGAGAAGATGGTCGGAGACTCCCTTTAATGTGAAATCCGCTTTAGACCAATGGTAAATCGTTTGCACGGTCGCCTCGTACGAATCTGGTAACAAATCCAAAAGTTGATAAGCGACATCCGAATCCGAAAATGTGACTTCCAAGTCCTTCAAAACGGCACGGGCTTTGGTGACACGGCTAATGAAAACTGACATGTCTTCATTCGGAAGTAAACGCATCATCAGGAAATCTCGGCGGAGTTTAGCAATTCGGGCAAGAGAAGTCGGCTGAAATGTCGCTTTCAAGGCTACCCAGGCGTCACGTGCGGAGTCCGCAGCAAGAACAATGTCCTGATATTGGGACTCGACAAACAAGCCAAGCAAGGCTTTTGCACGCTTTGAACGGTCGTCGTGAAGCTGTTTTCGAGGCTGATCCCAGGCTTCGTCTTTGACCGGAGGATTCTCTGAGATGAAGTCATCTACTCCTTTTTCCAAGAGCAAAAATTGGATATTTCGGGACCAAGATTCGTAGTTATCGGAGTTCAGTCGTGGAATTGAAAATTGGTGAGATTTGCCGGAATCCGCCATGGCGATATAAGTGAGCGGTTCTGCGAAAAGTTTGGTCGAGGTGACAGGAGAACGCGCGGTATCGTTGTTCGAGGCGGAAAACCAGAATTGGGCTATTCAGGTTGCTAGCCAACCCAACTAAACAGTGGCCGTTTAGGAGTTGTCGGGAAATAATGGCCCTATGGCCCCCGGATACTCCACTGTCGGGCACGGCAAATTAATACAACGGTCAAAGTGCAATGACCGAGGCAAAGATTTGTATCTGTTAGGGCAATTAAATCCACTAACAAATACAAATCCAGGATCCTACACCAGGTCCCTACCAAAAACCTTAATCTTACACAAAGTTTCACGAAACTTAATATTTAACAAAGTTTCACGAAAAATAAGGAAGAAAATGAGGAGAATCTCGCAGAATCTCTTGGGATACTCGACGAAAATCCTCGAAAATCTTAGCAAAATGGTTGGAAAACTTCTGCCGCTTCGTACACGTCGTACGGTAAAATTCTGGATGAAAATCGACGAAAATTCCACGTAAAAATGCAGAAAATGTCTGAAAAATATATAAAATAATCAGAAAAATGCTCAAATGAAGCAAATTAGCGATGTGAAGCAGGAAACACGGCGATCATAGACATGTTCACTCATCACTTTACGTGTGCGGGACGAAATTGACCCGAAAACATCGTAAAAAGTACACAAATCAATCCAAAAGTACTCACAACACTTGTGGAAACAAGTGGAATAATCTAATAATCCCTGGCACAACACAGTATCGACGAAAAAGCACTAAATTCGATGAAAAGCACGTTAAAATTCGGCGAGAAGATCCTCGTGAAGCGCACGGGCATATGGCGCAAAAACAACGAAAATCGGCCCGAAAAACGTGGAAAACATGATGAAAAGTACTCACAATCGTGTGTATAACACGTACACTGCTAAACACAAGCAGATACTGGATGGCACAGTCAAAAACTCGATGAAACACGCGAAAATCGTCGGCGAAAATCACTCGGAATTTGGTGCATCGCGATCGGGCGAATCTGCGGCGATCATCGGCGAAAATCCACGGAAATCCATCAGGAAAAGTACCCACGATCCTTCTACAAGCCCTGGACAGTACCCACGAAAATTTGCAGCGTTCAAATCTGTTGCAAATTGCAGAAAAAGCATCAAAATCGTCGGGTGAGCAGGCATGAAGAAACGAGGTCGGCCATTTTGCCAGGAGCGAGTAATCGATCAGCAGGATAAGATGAACGAAAATTCATGGAATTTTGACAAAAACTTGGCCAAAATTCAACATGAACAACTCACAGTGATGGAATGAACTCTAATCCTCTGCTACCATGTTGAAAGTATGGATTGAAGAACAAATTCCAGGCCAAAAGTGAGTAAAAGAACAAGATTTAATCATCTCATGCAAGCATGGAGAAAAAACAACAAGAAGAGAACAAGTAAATAACAACAGTTGCTAAGCAGTTAAAAAACAACTCCAACTACGGTAATCCAATTGATACATCAATGTTTACATGATAATAAACTATAAAATCATAAATAATTACAAATCAAACATGTGTAACATCAATAATCAATTGCATATCACAAATCTCGGAGAACAAAAGCCAACAGTGGCGTGGTAGCCGGGTTCTCGCGTATGGCGTATGCGTCTTCACTAAAGAAACGCCTCTCTCGGTCTCAGACTGGCCTTCGGGCCGGTCAAAAAATAAATAAATAAATAAACGAGTCGGAAAATAGAACGCATCCGTCCCGGCGAATAAAAGCGGTTGGGGTCGCTGAACGGTGGCAGTGGTGGCGGCGGCAACCCCGACGACTCGTCCCAAAAAATAAGCTCTCGTATCGGCACCCGTTCGTTTATTTAAATGTGCGCGCGGTCGCGTGCATTCTACCCGTGTCCGATGTAGCGATCGATACGGGATAAAAAAAATATCACCCGAAAAAGAAAGACGATTAAAATTTTAATTCTCCGGTCGTGGCACCGACTTTGCGGCTCGTGCTTTAACCGTTAATTAGGTTATCTTCGTCGTAATTCGTTGGAATAAAAATTTTATAGAAAATCAGCCGTTATGCATTTTATTTTCATCTTCCGGGGGTCTCGTGCCGTCGTAGTAGGCGTTAGTTTCAATCATCGCGTTCTACGGATTTTGAGGGGATCCTCAGATCGAGACCAAAGTGAGAGGGCCGTCGCCCCCGTCTCGTGCGCCGCTCGATCCCCGTTTGATGACAAGATGGCATTCGCCTCTCCCACCCGAGGATCGGTCGGTGGTGCGGTATTTGTGCTTGTGCTCCAAATGGGTGGTCGACAGGTCCCCAATCGGTCTCGGGCTCAGACTGGCCTTCGGGCCGGTCAAAATAACAAATAAATGAATAAATCGGAAATAGAACGCTCCCGTCCCGGCGAGACTAGGGGCGGGTGGCGTCGTTGAGCGGCGGCAGCGGCGGCGGTAGCCCCGACGACTCGCCCCGAAAATAAGCTCCCGCACCGGCATTTCTTCGTCCGTCTAAACCTCGCAGCGCGCGTGCGGTCGCGTGCATTCTAGTCGTGTCCGGTGTGGCGATCGGTACGGGGTTAAAAAAAAATATCACACGCAAAAGGAAAAACGATTAAAATTTTAATTCTCCGGTCGTGGAACCGACTTTGCGGTTCGTGCTTTAACCGTTAATTAGGTTATCTTCGTTGTGGCAGATTCGAATAAAAGTTTTACAAAATAATCGTCGTTTTACATTTTTAAATCATTTCCCAGGGACCGTGTACCGTCGCAGTCGATGCGAGTCCCGGTCATCGCATCCGATAGACATTGCGGACGTTTTTCAGATCGAGACTGGAGTACCTGTTGAGTACCAAATGGCCGGTCGGTCGTTGGTGTGGTTCCGTCTCCTAAAATGTTCGTCGCCATTTTCTGTTGGTCGAGTCGCCTACCATCCAATGGTCGGTCGGTGGGTCTCGGTCTCAGACTGGCCTTCGGGCCGGTCAAAATAACAAATAAATAAATGAATAAATCGGAAATAGAACGCCCCCGTCCCGGCCAGAATAGGGGCAGGTGGTGTCGTTGAGCGGCGTCAGCGGCAGCGACAGCCCGGACGAATCGCCCCGAAAATAAGGTCCTGCGCCGGCATCCATTCGTTCGTTCAAACCTCGCAGCGCGCGTGCGGTCGCGTGCATCCTACTCGTGTCTGACGTGGCGATCGGTACGGAGTAAAAAATATCACCCGAAAAAGAAAGACGATTAAATTTTTAATTCTCCGGTCGTGGCACCGACTCTGCGGTTCGTACTTTAACCGTTAATTAGATTATCTTCGTCGTAATTTACCGGGAAAAAAAATTTGTAGGGAATCCGTTGTTTCGTATTTTATTTTCATCTTCCGGGGGTCTCGCGCCGTCCCAGTCGATGGGAGTCTTCCTCAACACGTTCGATGGGTTTTGCCAACACTTTCAGATCGCCAGCGGAACTCGGGCCCGCCGCTCGGTCGAGCGGCTCAGTACCCGCCGGGCGGCGTGGTAGCCGGGTTCTCGCTTCCAGTGGCTGTAGGCGTCCTTTTTGAACGCCTTCCTCGCTCTCTCGGTCTCAGACTGGCCTTCGGGCCGGTCAAAATAATAAATAAATGAAGAAACAAATAAATCGGAAATAGAGCGCGCCCGTCCCGACGAGAATAGGGGCAAATGGTGTCGTTGAGCGGCGACGGCAGCGGCAGCCCCGACGACTTGCCCCGAAAATAAGCTCCCGCACCGGCATCCCTTCGTCCGTCTAAACCCCGCAGCGCGTGCGGTCGCGTGCATTCTACTCGTGTCCGGTGTGGCGATCGGCATAGATCACCCGAAAAAGGAAAGACGATTAAAATTTTAATTCTTCGGTCGTGGAACCGACTTTGCGGTCCGTGCTTCAACCGTTAATTAGGTTATCTTCGTCGCAACTCGTCGTAATAAAAATTTCACAGAAAATCAGCCGTTTCGTATTTTATTTTCATCTTCCGGGGGTCTCGCGCCGTCGTTGTGGACGGGAGTCTTCCCGAACACGTTCGATGGGTTTTGCCAACACTTTCAGATCGAACTCGGGACTCGGGCCCGCCGCTCGGTCGAGCGGCGCACAGTACCCGCCGAGCGGCGCGGTATTCGATACCCGTCTTTGTAAAAGCAGCCGTGCTTCTTCGGTCTCAGACTGGCCTTCGGGCCGGTCAAAATAAATAAATAAATAAATAAATAAATAAATAAATAAATAAATTGGCCGTAAAATTGGGGCAACTGGGGTCGCTGAGCGGCGGCGGTGGCGACAGCAACGACAGCCACGACGACTCGCCCCGAAAATAAGTTTCCGCGTCGGCATCCGTTCGTTCGTTCGTTCGTTTAAACGTGCGCGCGGTCGCGTGCATCCTACTCGTGTCTGACGTGGCGATCGGTACGGAGTAAAAAAAATCACCCGAAAAAGAAAGACGGTTAAAATTTTAATTCCCCTGTCGTAGAACTGATTTCGCGGCTCGCCTTCCAACCGTTAATCATTTTATCTTCGTCGCGACAGATTCGAATAAAAGTTTTACAAAACAACCGTCGTTTTACATTTTTAAATCATTTCCCGGGGACCATGTACCGTCGCGGTAGACGCGAGTCGCGGTCATCGCATTCGATAGACTTTGCGGACGTTCTTCAGATCGAGACCGGAGTACCTGTTGAGTACCAAATGGTCGGTCGGTCGTTGGTGTGGTTCCGCTTCCCGAAATGTTCGTCGCCATTTTCTGTTGGTCGACTCGCCTACCATCCAATGGTCGGTCGGCGGGTCTCGGTCTCAGACTGGCCTTCGGGCCGGTCAAAAAAAAAAAAAAATTAATAAATAAATAAATAAATAAATGAATGAATGACAGTTGGGCTCGTTGAGCGGTGGCGACGGCGACGGCGGCGGCAACCCCGACGACTCGTCCCAAAAATAAGCTCCCACATCGACACTCATCCGTTAGTCTAAACCTCTTGACGCGCATTCTACTCGCGTCCGACAGATTCGGTTTGTTGTGGGCATAGAAAACATCCGCACACCGATACGGCATGTTTCGACGTCGATGCGCGACCGCGAAACCGAGTCCCCGACGACGTACATACTCGCACAAGCGCGTTCGCGCGCGCGATATTGCGTGTGATGCGATGCCGATGAGCTCGACACGGTCTTTCGACGCGGGCGTCGATAATAATGTCCGTCAACGTGGATAAATGTCCGCAGAGTGCTTTGTGTTTATGGCAACGCACCGGGACGCAATTAACCAACCACTTACGAAAATTCAAAACATAATTGTTTAACAAAAGGAAACTCGTATAATGTTGAAACGATAAAGAAAACGCAAAATTTAGATTCAAATTCAGATTCGAATTGGGTAAGATTAGGTCAGGTTAGACCCACAAACTCTGGGGGAGCGACACGAAAATGAAAAGGGCGCACCTATCGCTTATAGATGTCTGGCGATCGACAATGGGTGGACGATTAAAGTTTAAATTTCGGATCGTGGTATCGGTTTCGCGGTTCGTATTCCAATAGTTAATCACATTATCTTTGTATCAAACGACCGATACAAAAGTTTTGTAAAATATCCGCCGTTTTATATTTTAATTTCACCTTCCGGTTGCCACGCGCTGTCGTAGTTGGTGCGAATCTCCATCAACGCATTCGACGGGCTTCGAGAGTGATTCCAGTAATCCAGACCAATCCTGGCCCTCGCGGAAATCCGGAGGGTTTTGGTTTTCCGCGATTGTTTTACTCACTTCTGTGGTTTTTCTACCGTATGAGTTAATAGATGTTCTTTTGAACGTCTCTCTGTACAGAATACGGGGCAGCTGGCGCCGACAAGCACCGGCAGCCCCAAACAATTTGTTCAAAAATAAGCTTCTGCAAGATGTTTCGTAAAAAAAAACCCGACGGGATTCCCATTTTTAACATTATGGTGTTTTTTTTTTTTTATTGCCACCAAAGCGCGCTACCACCGCAAATTTTCCCGCGTTTGCCATGTACGCGCCGAAAACCACAGGCAATGAACTTTTCCACAAACTGAAAAACAAAATATATGGGTAAGCGCACATGGGCGAATAAAACAAGATTAGCCCAGTTTCGGAATTTATTGGGTCGACGTTTTGTATTCACGCTTGACGGGCGCACCACATGTGGAAAACGCGCGAAGCACGCGCGTCTACGCACATTGGAAACTTAGTATTAACGTTCGTTTCGAGTTAAATAAAAACGACGACCGTGACGAGGACCACAAAGACGGCGATAGCAGGATTCGTCGGAACAACGAGGATTGCCAACGAGAGAGACCCGTTCATTTGCCGACGCTCCATAGTTCAAACTTAAATCGTTCTCGGACTGCCACCAGATGTCACATCAGCCGCTCACGACATACACACACTTTGGTTCGGCAGCTTATATCAAACGCGCGCGTTTCATCTTCCGTCTGATCCTCACTACCACCTCGTGTTCGTTGGTAAGTAAGTTTGATGCTTTGTGTGATTTCTCGGTCAATGGACCACGCCCACGACCACAATCACCTCCCTCTCTCTCTCTCTCTCTCTCTCTCCAATTTATTTTCAGTTGTTTACTCGTCTCACAAACAAAAGGAAAATGGCGGAAGCACCACAAGAGGAGGGTGGCGGCAGGTCATACTCCTGCGCTCTATGCGATGATAAACACCCCGATAGTAAGAAACGGTTATTTATTTACTTATTATTTTATATCTTTTGTTCTATATCTTTTATTTATTTTATATACATAAATATTTTTTAATTTTATTTTAATTTTTTTCTTCTTCTTCTTCTCCCCCGCCCCATGTGCCTCAGGACCGAACGGATTCTTCTGCGTCGACGTCTTTCGCCATCAGCGACAGCGACACAACATCCACAAGGACGTGAAAAATTTCTCGCGCGAGCTCGTCTGTCTGGCATCGATGAGTGTCCGATTATCCTCTTCATTCACACACTAGTTAACTAATTCGTATTTTTATTTTTTCCCCTTTCTTCTTAGGCGTTGAAACGAGTGCACCGACTCAACGGGCGACGCTGTCCGTTTTGTGCGGCGACGCCCTCTCCCGGGGATCTCGTCACTCATTGGGCGGAGGCACACGATTACCAAGCGCCCGCCGGAAACGATGGAGGTGGCGTCAATGGACATTAGTTTTTATTTAATTTTATTTTTTCCCCATAATTTGCACTGTCCAACTCTTCTTCATTTGCTTTTATTTGTTTTTTACTTTTTATTATTTATCTATTTATTTAATTTTTTTTTTTTTTTTTTAATAAAAAAGAAAACAAACAAAAAAAATCCACATTAATCATTGTTATTGTTATCATTATTACAAATACACGGTCAATTTTTTATTATCCCGCGTCTTCTTTGCCAGCCTCTCGATTCTCTTTCTGAGACTCGTCGCCGTCTCCTTCGTCTTTTTCTGATGTGACTCTTACCACACCCACACGGACTAACGCGCTCACCACTGAATGCGACAAAAGAACGTCTCCATCTGGAAGCATCTCGACTCTCATGGGGACGTTTCTGTTGCCTTCATTCTTTCGTTCCTCCTCCTTCGTCGCTCTTTGGACTATAAGATCCACCGTCTTCAACCTGCCCGTCGGCGCACGCGGGATGGAAGCGGCGGACGACTGGAAAAGGAAAGAAAACAAATAAAAAAAAAAAAAATAAACGAAAAAATGAACAAATAGTGAGAATCTCAACGTGATACCCCTTTTTTTCAGATTTCACTTCCATTTGTCCAATTTTCATTACGAAGTACATTACATTACGTTTCGGTCACGGCTTCCGTCAGATGGCGCTCTGGTTTACTTAAATTTTGCCGTAAATTGCTTTTTTCGCCTTTGTAACTATATTTGATCCAAAAACTAATGACGCCATCGTTTTCAGCGCCAAATTACACGTAGGAAACCTCATTTAATCATTAAAATTATTCAGTTTTAAAAATCAGTCTTTTTCAAATTTCCCACCAAATTTGCCACGCGGTCGCCGACTTCGGTGGATCGTAACGGTACTTTTTCTTGACCAAATTGAAAAATAAAAGATACAGGCAGGTGCAGATTTGGATTTCCAGTCGAATGAGACTGATTTCAAAATTTATAAATCTCATTTCGAGATAGAAAACAACATTTTTCAGTTTGCGACGAAGATTTCTGCCTCCATTATAGCTTACGGGATCCGCCGAGTGGCGCTGTTTTCCATTACATTTCGCCGTAATTTAGCATTTTCTTCTTTTTAACTATATTTAATGCCAATTTCATATTTATAATTGGAAAATAGACCAAAAACTGCACCAGAAAAGTCTACTTTCCAATCGTCCGATTAATTTTTTAATTCATTTTTTTGGGATATTACACAAACCGGAAGTACCGGAAGTAGAAACATTACATACAGGTCACGTGACCGGACGTCGAAGACGGACAGACAGAGCCGTTTCATTATTAGACTTTCTAAACACAAGGTTTAGAAGTCTAAAAAATAGAAATGCATTTCCCGATCGTAGAATTAATTTTGTGCCACGTGCTCCAATCATTAATTAAATTATCTTCGCCGCAACTCACTGCCATAAAAATTTTATAGAAAACCAATCGTTTCATATTTTATTTCCATCTCCCGGTGGTCTGGCGCCGTCATAGTCGACGGAAGTCTCTCCGAACACGTTCAACGGGCTTCACGAACGCTTTCAGATCGAATGCGGAACTCGGGCCCGCCGCTTGGTCGAGCGGCGCAGTACCCGCCGAGCGGCGTGGTAGCCGGGTTCTCGCGTATGGCGATAGGGGGTCCTTTCTAAACAAACACCTCTCTCGGTCTCAGACTGGCCTTCGGGTCGGTCAAAATAATAAATAAATGAATCGGAAATAGAACGCACCCGTTCTCGCTCGGTCTACCGGCGAATGGGAGCAGTTGGGGCCGTTGAGCGGCGACGACAGCAGCCCTAACGACTCGTCCCGAAAATAAGTTTCCGCACCGACATCCGTTCGCTTATTTAAACCCCATGACGCGCGCGTGGTTGCCTGCATTTTTCGGCTCGTTTCGACACGTTTCGACGTCGACGCGCGACCGTGAGCAAAGTCCTCAGCAACATATGGACATGAGTGTGTCTTTGCTCGCGATCTACGCGTTTGAGCGCGTTACGACGCGCGATAATGCACGTGATGCGATGGGGGTGAGCGCGACACGTGGCTTTTGGCGCGGGCGTCGGTAATGATGTCCGTCAACGTGGATGAATGTCCGCGAAGTGTTTGGTGTTTATGGCAACGCACCAGGACGCAATTAACAACCAACAAGAATTAAAAATATAACTGTTTAACAAAAAGAAACTCCTATAATGTTGAAACAATAAAGAAAACGCAAAATTCAGATTCAAATTTAGATTTGAATTAGGTCAGATTAGGCCAGGTTGTAGATCCACAGACTCTCGAGACGACAACAAGAAAATAAAAAGGATGCGTTTATCGTTTGTAGGTAGAATCTCGCGCCGAGTTAAATAAAAGTCTTTAAAAAATAGAAATCGATTTCCCGGTCGTAGAATTAATTTTGTGTCATGTGATCCAGTCATTAATTAGATTTTCGTGGTAGATGTTGCGTGAAACAAGATCGTGAACGTCTCAATTGGTTTACGATTTAAATTTCATCTCGCAATACACGCTGCACCAACGTAGTCGACGCGAGTTTATATCACTGCACTCGATGGGTTTTGTGAGCATTTTTAGACCAATCGATCGTACAGCTTGTTTTGCTAGTTTCCTTTCGAGGTCAGTGGTTAACTCTTTGCACTCAATCTGTACGAGTCGCGGTAGCCGGGTTCTTGCATTCTATGATGCTGTTGGTTCCAACGGCGATACGCGTCTCCCGCCTCTCGGTCTCAGACTGGCCTTCGGGCCGGTCAAAAAAAAAGAAAAAAATTAATAAATAGATAAATAAGTCGGGAACAAAACGCATCCATCCCGACGAATAGTGACAGTTGGGCTCGTTGAGCGGTGGCGAAGGCGGCGGCAACCCCGACGACTCGTCCCAAAAATAAGCTCCCACATCGACACTCATCCGTTAGTCTAGACCTCGTGACGCGCATTCTACTCGCGTCCGACAGATTCGGTTCGTTGTGGGCATAGAAAACGTCCGCACACCGATACGGCATGTTTCGACGTCGATGCGCGACCGCGAAGCGAAGTCCCCGACGGCATTCCCAAATGCGCGCGAAGAAACGGAGAGATGGAAGGGGAAAGGGAATACAAACGAAGGAAAAAAAATTAGAGGGCAACGATAGGAGAAAAACTCATCTTTTAAGTCTCCACAGTGTCGGATCTGTCGTTGATATTCCGATGGGTGACGAACGACGATAGAGGGGGAGGATCGAATTACTCCCCGGCAATCATCGTCGAAATGGAGAACCCAATTCGCTTATTCACTCGACAATTTGTGTCGTTTTACGAGCTTTATTGTTGATGTTTCGCGCGTGCACGTGTGTGTCTGTGTGTGGCATTTTACAACGGAGTGGCATCGACGTGTCCATTGGTTGACTCGAGTTCCAACCGTCCCCAACGCCTCGTAAAAATCGACACCGATTTTATGACTTTGAACGACTTTATCGCTAACATTTCCATCTGGTTCCCCGTAACGACGTTTCGACCATTGCTCCCCCCACACTCCAATTCAAAATTTAATAAGAAATTGTCAAACTTTTCAAATTCTATGATAAAAGTTGAGTGTTTTTATTGTTTACAAAATAAAAACGAAAAATAGAAAAATAAAATAAAAAAAGATTCACAATCGACTCGTCACATCGCCGATTACGCGCCTGGTTGTGGGTCACTGAGGAAGAGATCAAATTGAATAAACTAAGTGAACAAACTGATGGACGGGCGGACAAATTGAAACGTTGAACCGAATTAATTACCTCGACGCCGGACGCCCTGGCAACATCGGTTCGGTGGCCGCGAAACGCGCTAGCATCCTGGCGCGCCCGCGGGATTGACTTGAAAAATAGAAAATAAAATAAAATAAATATAAATAAATAAATCAATTCGAATCAAACTAACCAATCGGTCAAACAAAACAAAACAAAAACAAAAACAAAACGTTGAATCGAATTAACTCACCTCGGCATCGGACGTCCCGGTCCCATCAACTGGGCGCCCGCGAAGCGAGCAAACAGTACGGAACGTCCGCGAGGATGGCTTAAAAAATAAATAAATAAATAAATAAATAAATAAATAAATAAATAAATAAATAAATGAATAAATAAATCAAACGAGACGTTTGACCGAATTACATCGGTTCCGGAGTCGCGCGCTGGAATGGCGCAACCCGCATGATGGGTCGAATGTGACCGGGTTCGGTCCACTGCCACGATGACGACTGGGGCGGATCAATTGGCTGACAACTGAATAAACAAAGAAATAAAGAAATGAAGAAACAGATAAACGAACGATCGAAATCGAAACCGGTCGGTCGAATCTCTCACCTTGCATCATCGCCGTCGTTGTTGTGGTCGTTTTTCTCGTTTTTGTTCATCGTCTGGAACATAGAAATTAAATTAAAGTCGAATGCAAAGGAAAATAAAATAACGGCTAAGAAAAAATAAAAAATTTCAAGTCACGAGTCTGTCAAATGAGCGAGCGAGCGGTGCCCGACCGAACCAACGCAGGCGTTCGTGTTTGCACGCGCGTGTTAATTGATACGTTGTCGAGAGAGGCGTAGAGGTAATCGAGGGTTGTTTTTTTTTTCAATTTGTCGATCGATTGACTGATAAATGTGACGGTAGAACGGTCAACTACTCACTTTTTGGAAGATGGAAACACGACGTCGTCTGTCCCGCGCGTGATCACTATCGATGCATAGAGCGACACCAAGTGACATAATCCGGAAACATGGCGGCTGTCTGTCTCCATCCTTTCGGCACACGGTTCCATGCGGCGGGTATCTCCGTTCACTCGACCAATCGTCGTATTCGTTATCCTTTTTCTTTTTTTTTTTTTCCTTTTCTTTTTCCTTTCTTTTTTTTTTTCTTCTTTTTTTCTTTTTTAGGCGAGTAAATAAAACTGACTGAAATAAAAATTCCCATCCATCCACCCATTTCGTTTTGTTTTTTAACGTGACGATTCTGAGTAATTACGTCACACCGTGTACCCCAACCATTAATCAGATTATCACGATAGATGTCGCGTGAAATGAGATTGTGAACGCTTAAACTGGTCTACGGTTTAAATTCCATTCCGCGATGCACGGCGCGCCATCGTAAATGACGCGAATTTCGGTCACTGCATCCGATGGATCTACTAACACCTTCAGACCAACCGGGACTGATTCGAGCCCTCGCGGAAATCCGGGGGGTTTCGGTCACAAAAGTCTGCATTCGGGTTGCGCAACCACTCTATTGTTCAGCCGTTGGTCAACCGGGGCAGTTGGCACCGACGAGCGTCGACAGTCCCAACAAATTCTTCCAAAATAAACTCTCACATCGACATCACAACGTTCCGCCGGTACACACAAACAAACAGTTATGAAAAACACTTGGTTTATCTATTTATTTATTTATTTATTTGTCCGTTCGTTTACACACACTCTCTTTGCACATGACAGATTCGGCATCTGGTCGTAGAAAATTTCAATATTTCGATGCAACACGTTCTGGTGTCAGTGCGCGATCGTGAGCGAAGTCCTCGACAATGTGCTCGCATGAGCGTGTCTTTGTTTGCCATGCACACGCGTGAACGCGTTCCCACGCGCGATAATATGCGAGGTGCGATGTATGTAAGCGCGACATGGATTTTTGACACCGGCATCGATAATAATGTTCACCAACGTGGATAAATGTCCGAAGGTGTCCGGTGCTTATGGCAACGCACCGGGACGCAGTTAAATAGCAAGTAGAATTAAAAATATAATTGTTTAATAAAAGGAAACTCTCATAATGTTGAAACGATAAAGCAAACGCAGAATTCAGATCCAAACTCAGATTCGAATTAGGTCAGATTAGGCCAGGTTATAGATCCACAAACTCCCGAGACGCGACAAGAAAATGAAAAGGACGCGTTTATCACTTATAGGTGCCTGGCGATCGACAACGAGCGGACGATTAAAGTTTAAATTTCGGATCTTGGAACCGGTTCCGCGGTTCGTATTCCAATGATTAACGAGATTATCTTCGTAGCAACCGACTGGAGCAAAAGTTTCGTAAAATATCCGCCGTTTCGTATTTTAATTTTACCTTCCAGAGTTGACGTCCCGTCGGAGTCGACGCGAGTTCTAATCACCGCGTCCGCTGCATTTTGCGAAAGCCTTCAGACCGAGAGCAGAGCGAGGGGCCGTCGCCGCTCGGTCGAGCGGCACAGTACCCACCGAGTGGCGCGGTACCCGAGTTCTTCTGTCGCCAGTGCCTATATGCGTCCCATTTGCACGCTGCACGCCCCTCTCGGTCTCAGACTGGCCTTCTGGTCAGTCACAATAACAAATCAAAAATAAGCTACACAGCCAGTGGCGAAAACAATGCGAGGGGGACGACGTTCGACCGAATCTCTGGCAATGGCTTCCTAATCCCATCCGAATCCCATGAATCTTTCGAATCTTTCGAATCCCAAACCGATGTGTGCTTCTCTCGTGGATGCGCGCTAGGAAACGAAGAGGAAAAGAGAAAACGCAGAGAAGAGAATGGGAAAGAATCCCTCTCTCTCTCTTTATTTATTTATCTATTTATTTATTTATTTATTTGTCCGTTCGTTTACACACACTCTCTTTGCACATGACAGATTCGGCATCTGGTCGTAGAAAATTTCAATATTTCGATGCAACACGTTCTGGTGTCAGTGCGCGATCGTGAGCGAAGTCCTCGACAATGTGCTCGCATGAGCGTGTCTTTGTTTGCCATGCACACGCGTGAACGCGTTCCCACGCGCGATAATATGCGAGGTGCGATGTATGTAAGCGCGACATGGATTTTTGACACCGGCATCGATAATAATGTTCACCAACGTGGATAAATGTCCGAAGGTGTCCGGTGCTTATGGCAACGCACCGGGACGCAGTTAAATAGCAAGTAGAATTAAAAATTTAATTGTTTAATAAAAGGAAACTCTCATAATGTTGAAACGATAAAGCAAACGCAGAATTCAGATCCAAACTCAGATTCGAATTAGGTCAGATTAGGCTAGGTTATAGATCCACAAACTCCCGAGACGCGACAAGAAAATGAAAAGGACGCGTTTATCACTTATAGGTGCCTGGCGATCGACAACGAGCGGACGATTAAAGTTTAAATTTCGGATCTTGGAACCGGTTCCGCGGTTTGTATTCCAATGATTAACGAGATTATCTTCGTAGCAACCGACTGGAACAAAAGTTTCGTAAAATATCCGCCGTTTCGTATTTTAATTTTACCTTCCAGAGTTGACGTCCCGTCGGAGTCGACGCGAGTTCTAATCACCGCGTCCGCTGCATTTTGCGAAAGCCTTCAGACCGAGAGCAGAGCGAGGGGTCGTCGTCTCTCGGTCGAGCGGCACAGTACCCACCGAGTGGCGCGGTGCCCGAGTTCTTCTGGCGCCAGTGCCTATATGTGTCACATTTGCACGCCCCTCTCGGTCTCAGACTGGCCTTCGGGTCGGTCAAAATAATAAATAAATGAATCGGAAATAGAACGCACCCGTTCTCGCTCGGTCTACCGGCGAATGGGAGCAGTTGGGGCCGTTGAGCGGCGACGACAGCAGCCCTAACGACTCGTCCCGAAAATAAGTTTCCGCACCGACATCCGTTCGCTTATTTAAACCCCATGACGCGCGCGTGGTTGCCTGCATTTTTCGGCTTGTTTCGACACGTTTCGACGTCGACGCGCGACCGTGAGCAAAGTCCTCAGCAACATATGGACATGAGTGTGTCTTTGCTCGCGATCTACGACGCGCGATAATGCACGTGATGCGATGGGGGTGAGCGCGACACGGGCTTTTGGCGCGGGCGTCGGTAATGATGTCCGTCAACGTGGATATATGTCCACAAAGTGTCCGGTGTTTATGGCAACGCACCAGGGCGCAATTAACTACCAACGAGAATTGAAAATGTAATTGTTTAATAAAAGGAAACTCTCATAATGTTGAAACGATAAAGCAAACGCAGAATTCAGATCCAAACTCAGATTCGAATTAGGTCAGATTAGGCCAGGTTATAGATCCACAAACTCCCGAGACGCGACAAGAAAATGAAAAGGACGCGTTTATCACTTACAGGTGCCTGGCGATCGACAACGAGCGGACGATTAAAGTTTAAATTTCGGATCTTGGAACCGGTTCCGCGGTTCGTATTCCAATGATTAACGAGATTATCTTCGTAGCAACCGACTGGAACAAAAGTTTCGTAAAATATCCGCCGTTTCATATTTTAATTTTACCTTCCAGAGTTGACGTCCCGTCGGAGTCGACGCGAGTTCTAATCACCGCGTCCGCTGCATTTTGCGAAAGCCTTCAGACCGAGAGCAGAGCGAGGGGCCGTCGTCGCTCGGTCGAGCGGCACAGTACCCACCGAGTGGCGCGGTACCCGAGTTCTTCTGACGCCAGTGCCGATAGGTGTCCCTTTTGCACGCCCCTCTCGGTCTCAGACTGGCCTTCTGGTCAGTCACAATAACAAATCAAAAATAAGCTACACAACTGACAAAAGTTATGATTAAAATGCTGATTAAAAATGTAATAATATTGTTGCCAAATAACTGACGACTATAAATAAATTTTCCACATTGAAATTGTCCGTAAAATCCGAAGTAAAATTCATCGGAGGAAATTATACCTGTGCACCTCGCTGCGCGGTATCTGCGCATGCGCATTTACGATTTAACGCAAACTTTAAATTAATCCCAGAATCCATCATTGTTCGCAATTGTGATTGCGTCTGGAATTGTGTGCTATTTTAATTGTAAATTTTAATATTTCAATAATCTCAAATCAAACTGAAAAAAAAAAAAAAAAAAAAAAATATTCATTTCATTAAATTCTGATTGTCGCCCCTCTCGACCACGTTGCGTTCATTATCACGCATTAGGGCGCGCTCAAACGCGCGTACCATTAGAGGCGACGCGTTTGCGTTGGTGCACTGATGTGCGCTTCTCTCGCGGGTGGGCGCAAAGAAATGGAGAGGAAAAGAGAAAACGTAAAGAAGAGAATGGAAAGAATCCTCTCTTTATTTTATTTTATTTGTTTATTTATTTATTTATTTATTTATTTTTTTTTATTTTTTCTTAATTTCTAATTTGTGTCACAGAATGTCGCATCATATCGTCACGTCTTTGCAGCGAGCGACGGGCTAAACTTTTCCACCATACCGCGCTTCGCTTCGCGCACTTGTACGCACCGGTTCATTTGCTATATCGAGTCTCGTTTGCACGGTAAACAAACCTAGTCAATTTTCAAAATAGAAAAATAGGAAAAATCTCCAACAATTTGATTGACTCCTTAATTGAGTCGACCGACCAACTAACCAAATGAACCAGAACGGGTCGGTACGCGAACACGGGCGGGAATCCCCGTGGTTACATCACCATCACCGCCATTTTGTTCTCGATCTCTATCCAATTTTAGTTTTGCAGTCGGACTCACGTTTTTGGCAGTTTTTCGTTTTTCATTTTTTCGTTTAAATTCTTTCTCTTTTTTCTCGACGGT
This sequence comes from Strigamia acuminata, assembly GCA_949358305.1. NCBI lineage: Eukaryota > Metazoa > Arthropoda > Chilopoda > Geophilomorpha > Linotaeniidae > Strigamia > Strigamia acuminata. Next base: position 49,415 of record CASHSZ010000136.1, on the reverse strand, counting down.
AGACGCAACAAGGCGAGATGTCGACGTCGGCCATCGAGGATCGACCACGAGGCAATATCCAGTTAATAGTGGGCCCGATGTTTGCAGGGAAAACAACTGAACTCTTGAGGCGCCTAGAAGGAGAAGAAGCGTTGTTATTGAAGCCCAAAATCGACAACCGCCACATTCCCGGAGAAATCGTCGCTCGTGACGGAAAATCGAGAGCGGCGCGCGCCGTCGAAAACCTCGCGGAAGCCCGAAGACAATCCGAAAATTTCGGGATTATCGGGATTGACGAGGGCCAGTTTTTCGAGGACTTGGTACAATTCTGTCAAGAAATGGCAGAGAAAGGAAAGACTGTGGTAATCGCGGCCCTCGATGGGGATTTCAAGTTGAACCCGTTCGGTCAAGTCTGCGATTTGCTCCCGAAATCAGAGCACATCGTGAAGCTGAAGGCAACGTGCTACCGGTGTCGAGGGGAAGCCGCGTTCACGAAGCGGACGTCGGGCGAAGAAGACGTCGTGGTGATAGGGGGTGCCGAGAAATACGCCCCCACGTGTCGCGCGTGTTTCGCAAATTGTTCACCAATCGGCTAACAAACCGGTCGTATCGTTTTTAACACCGATAGATTCATTCGAATTATTTTTTTTTTTTTTGCGATCAAATAAACCCAATCAATCGTGGCCACTTATCTCGAATTCAATTTTAATTTAAATTATAAACTACAAATGAACAAAATACAATAAAAAATGAAAAATTACGCCAATGGCGCTACGTTCGATAACGATGTCCCACTAAGAGGAAGAAAAAAAAATATATATACATATTTATCAAACAAACAAACAAACAAACAAACAAACAAAAAAAAGATATAAAGAACAATTAATTAACTAACTGGACAGGTAGATATTGCGGTGGCCCGGGTGCCACCGGGAAATTATGTTTTATTTTATTGCTTCGGAAACAAGACAATTTCGAGCAAAAGGAAATAAACAATTCCGAATTTTATTTATTTAGTGCATTTAGCAAAAGTTTGCTTTATTTTATTATTTTTTACATTGTATCTCGAAATAAGTTAATTCGAGTTCAATGTCACCATTTTGTATGTAAATCGAATAAAATATATGCATTTGAATTATAAACCAGTTGAATTTATTTTGAGTCTTGAAAGTTGCCAAAATTGGCAGTTTTGTTATTATTTTGTGCCACAAAATGACAGCAGCATAATTGAGCAATTAAAAGCTAATTAATAGTTATTTTTAGAACTCTGCCTGTCTGCAGAAAACAGCTGAGCGGGAGGTTGCCAGGGCAACCCACCCACAAGCTAAGCAATACAGGAAGTGTTTCCTGCTAATAAGGAAATTTAGCAGAAACACTTCAGTCTTACTTTGAAAACCTTGTTGAAACAACCACGTGAAATTGCATCCAGAAAAACCTGAAAACTCTACTGTGATTTTGTGGCTAATTTGCCAAGATTTTTAAGACTCATCATTTCTTGTAATAGTGAACCCACTATTACGAGATATTTTCTTGTGATAACCACATTGTTATCACGAGAGCCCGTTTCTTGCAACAACCTGTTTGTTGTTGTGAGATTTCTTTCTTGTCGCTAAACAGGCGACGAGATATTTGTATTTTGCCAAGTTTGGCGACCCGCCGTCAAGGTCGTCACTCGTGCCGGCGTGCCGAGTGAGATCCGAGTCGTGGGTGTCGTCCAAGTTGGATTTGTGTAACGTAACCGAGACGTTTTCGCCACCGTCACGGTCGTCTGTCGCGCCGTCGTGCCGAGCAGAGACCCGAGTCGTGTGGGAGATCGTTTATCGAGGAGAATTAGTGGTGAAGGTGCGGACGTTTGTGAGACGTCGTGTTTGAAGAGTAACGTCGTGAAAACGTTCCGTCGGCGTACGTGAACGTTTCCATCAACGAAACGGAGTTCGAGAGAAGGATCCAGCGCCGAGTCGTCGCCAGATCGCGGAGAAGAAGACGAGCCACGTCGAGGACGCCATTCGACGCCATTTTGTTTATTTCCATTCTTTTTCCGATTATTCCGTTAAGTATTTTAGTTTTTAGTTTTTTAACGCATGTTTTAACGGTAAAACGTAAAGTTAAGTAAATCCTGTATTTCATATATTATTTAAATGTATTTTGTGATTTATTCAAGACTAAGAATAAATCTCCTGTGAGAATTTAAAAGAGAAAAACATTTGTATTCTTTGAAATTAGTTAGTTAGTTAAATTCACTTAGGCCATTAGACTAAATATAAATTTTAGTGATAGTGAGTTTTGTAAGTCCTATAAACGGCAATCCATAGTGAGTCAGTTTTAGTAATAAGATTCCGGTTCACTTCACTTGGGGGCCTGTCCTTTTGAACCTTAAGTGGATTTGCATTTGTGTAAAATTCTAGGGACCTCCAGAATTTTTTGTGAAATCTTGTTAGTTATAAGTCTGTTTCTTTCTTCACTCTTTGATTGACCATGCAACAAGACAGAGAAGCAGGAAGAGGGAAAGGTCCGGCACGCAGGACCAGACAGAGGGACGGAGCGTCGGAAGGACATCACGACACACGCTCGCGATCGTCGTCACGGTCAGCCGACGGGAGTCGAACGCCGAACCCATACAGTCAAGATCTGTGGCCTAATTCGGACAATGTTGACCATACTCTCGTCTCACGCCCACCCTCTCCCATGTCAATAGCAGAGAATGTTAGTTCTACTGCCAGTTTGAAGGCCGACTTATCGCATTTATCACGCGAAGAGTTGCTAGTAGTGGCCAAGAAAAGGGGTCGTTTGTTGAAAGCGCACCGTATTGCCGCGTCCAGGAGTAGGGACATTAGCGCTGTAACATCTGGGACCAGCACTCCGACCCAGGAAAGACTGGATAAGGTCCGCCAACGCATTCACGACCTGATGCAAGCTGCAGCTACCAGTTTGACGGAAGCGCAGCAGAAATATTTAGAGGGCGGCCCGATTACGGATGAAGAAGCGGCGGAGCGATTGGCAGCAATACAAGCACGCGAGGACGACATTCGAATTGCTGGCTCAGAGGAATACCAACTCATGAAACAAATGAGGTTGGAGGAATGCCAATTCAAAAATTCCAAATTGGAATTAGAGCTTGTTACGAAGCAGAAAGAAAACCGGCTACAACAAGAAAAAGACCAAATGGAAGCTTTTAAAGTGCGCTTGGACACTCGGCAACAAGCTTTGTTTGCAAGAGAAAAGGCGATGGAGACAGCAGTTCAAGATGAAAATGTCCGTCTTCGTCAAGCGACTCTGCAAGCGCAAGAAGATGCCGAGCGGATGCGCAAGGAGCTAGAAGATATGAAGTATATCGCCCACATCAATTATCCGAGAGCTGCGGAACCGCAGAGAAGCTCGCGTCCAGCAGATACTGGACAGAGAAGGACTGATTCTTTTGGGACTTCGTCCAAAAGAGGGAGGGAAGGTGCTGAAGAAGATTCAGCAAGCAAAAAATTGCTATCGTCACCAACTAGAAATTTATTTGAAGTCATTGACCAGTGGAGTGCTCAACATTGTCCCAACAACCAAGGACAGACTACTCAACACAGAACAAAGACAACAGAAGTTAATTTGCAACCGGAAACCGTCACAATTCCAGCGACGAAAGGACAAAATGAACGTTCACGCGACGTGTACGCAGGAGATTGGCCAGGAAAATATGACCAACACCAAATTGGTGCGTCAAATTTCGAACAATCGAAAAATCCGAAATCCAACAGAACCTTTCGCCCTTGGGAAGACGATTCGAGCAAATTGGAAAATACAGACGATGGAAAACAAGAGCAAGGCGCTTCAGCAAATCCTTTCGCGTCAAGTCAAGATGCGGATGAGCGACACCTTCCACAACGAAATGAGGGAAGGCGCCAGACTGAGCATTATCCCTCACAAGGTGACCAAGTAGTCCCAACACAAGAATTTCCAGAAAGGAAACGCCATTATGAAACCCGAGATAGGCGTCGTGATGACGTTTCACATCAACAACGTGACCATTATTTGTCATCTCGTGATAACCCAAATGAAAGGGATCAACGTTATCAATATAACGATCAGCGTTATTACACGAATGACGAACGTCAAGGTGACGATCCAAATTACAGAGATCGATCACAACAGAGAAGTAACTCGAGACAGCGTGATGAGTCGCGCCAAAGAAGGGATTCTCATCAAGACAGATACTCCCGTCATAATGAACGGCAAAGAAGCCGCAATAGTCCACCACCAGGAGGCACACAAAACGAAAGAGACGAGCGAAAATATTCGGATTCGGAATATTTCCGACGAAATGAAGGAAATTATTCACAAAATTTCGGAGATCGTCAACACAGATCCGAATATCGTTCAGATGAGCAAAGAATACCTGCTGGTAATGGCGGCGCGTCTCAAATGACTCCTGCACAGTGGCGAGAATTCATTAATAGTCAAATTGATGAACGTTTAGCAAGAATTCCATCCAAGGCTCAAGAGATGGAAGAGGTTTTGCAAAAAAGAATTAGAAAATATTGTGCTGGAAATTGGTCACACACATTCACTGACCCAAGTCAAATAAAATGGGATAGAATAACACCAGACCCGTTTGATGGAACTTGGCAAGCCGGAACTCAATTTTTTGATGACGTAATGCAAATTGCAAGAAGTCACGGCATTGACCCGAGAACCACATTAGACAAGATTATTCCCAAAATTCTGACTGGAGGTGCGGCAAAATGGTTCTATGGTCGCTCATTTGCGTCATGGAATGAATTTGTGCGTGCTTTCATGAAAGAATATGGAGAATCAAATGCAACTTTGTACCATAATTGGGATAACTTGAAACAAATGTTAGGTGAAGATCTCCGCTCGTATTTGCGAAGGACGGAGGAATTACTTGATCAATTACCATACAATGTTGATGACTTTTCAGCTGATCGCCAATTCCGTCGAGGTTTAACGGAATTCTCAGAGAAAGTGTTGTCAATGGTCAAAGCGCCCTTGGCAAACTCTTTCGAGAAATTGGCTGAATTTATGAGAACAAATCAGATGTACATTGACGATCGATACATCAAAGATTTGCCACCGGAGGAGCAAAGGGGACAAGAGGAGTTGTTGCGACGCCAAGCAAACTTTGCTAGAGGAGGTACGAAAGTGATGCAACCTCGATCACTATTCACCATGCCTCGCAAGGAAGTCACATTTCAGCGCGGCAAAGATAATGAACCAACTCCTCACCCTCCTCCAAAAATTCCAACTAGACCCACAGCTAGATGGGTACAGGAAGTTGATGATCAAAGAGATATGGTAAGTAACCAAATAATCTCTATGGAATTAACTGACGAGCACATTGAAACTTTGGTTGAGGCAACAAACGCATTTTACGCTAAAAATAATGCAACAACGGCCAAATACAAGCCGCCAATGCAGCCAAAGTCAGCAGTCTCTAGTGACACCAAAGAAGGTCAAAGTCAAGCGCCAAAAACTTTTTCACTGGAATTTCCAGCAAAAGCGCAATCACAGGAAACTGAAAGCAATAGTCAAGCAACGACTACGTCAGTTAAAAGTGAAGGAAGTGTAGAAACAGCTGCTACACCAAGAATGACGCCTGACAACGCACCTTGTCATAACTGCGGTGCATTAGGACATTGGGCAAGACAGTGCCCACAACCAAAAAAGCAGTCTGCACCAAAAATGGACATTGAAAAGTTGGTGGACGCCCTCACTGAAGCCGTGCAAAAAAACTTGCGAGCGCGGGACCAGTAAATCAGGATCCCGCGCCATCAAAGAAATCGGAAGAATTGCAGGAAAGTGAAGGCGTAACTGCAAGTAAAAAAGAAGTGTCACCCTCTATCGATCCAGAGACGGGGAAAAGAAAAGGAGAAATGATTTGTGAAATCATTGGCGGAGAAATAGTGTCAATTAGATTTCCGCCACCAGAATTGGCATCTTCTAAAGTTGAAAAGAAAGAAGTACTTGATAATGCTCTTGTTGCAAAGGAAAAGATCCCTTGTGTATTAACGCCTCCAGAAGCCATAGGGACAATGCGAGCTGCTCAAGATGAAGTAACTTGCAAACCCGAAGACGGCAAAATTGTCAAATTACAATTTCCATTATCAGAATTATCAACAATTCCTGAGAGTGAGGAAATTGAAGAAGTTGACAACACATATTTTGTGAATGAAATCACACAAGCACTGAAGGAGGTGGGACTTGATGAGGAAAATGAAGCAACTATTTTTTGGGCCAATGTGAAAAATTCATATGAGAATGACCCTTCAGAGGCAGCTTGGATGGTGAACACACCAGTCGAACCCGTCGAGTGGGATCCATTACTGTACGAACTTCCAAAGCTAGCCCCTGAAGAAGGCCCAAGAATTAGAGTTTTCAATGTTTTAATCCCCGACGACGAACAACTAGGAGGAATGACAACAATGGACATCCTCACTGCGAGCGGAAGCATAGCCGCAACATTAGATTCGGGTGCCAACAGAAGTTGTGTGTCACTACCGCTAGTGAAAGCAATGGATTTGGAAGATAAAATTACCAAAGTTGGGCCTAACATGGCCATAAACACAGCGGACAAAAAAGTGCAACCAATCGGTTCAATTCGAATATTATTCCGATGGACACACGGCATGATGTTGCACCATTTTTTGGTGTTGCCGCATGAGATGCACTTCATGCTCATGGGGAATGATGTCATGAAAAGAATGAGAATCCAGCCGAATCCCCTCAGCGGAAAGTGGAATTTCATAACCACTTTGGAAGTACCAACTCCATATGTTCCACAGTCCGTGCTGGATAAATGGGAAAAAACGTTAGAGCAACCAGAATCAACATTCCGGACATTTGCAAAAGAAACATGTTACAATGCTTTCAATGCAAGATTGAGAATGGACAATGGCGTAGACAACTTGGTGGAAGAAGCCAAACTTCAGCTAACAGAGGCTCTTCAGTTAGAAGCAGTGCTTAGAAAGCATGAAAAAATTCTCACCAAAACGCCAGGGAAAACACATGTTTTGCAGCATACAATCGAATTGGACACAAAAAAGCCTATTAGAGTGCCATTTCGAAGCTGGAACCCGCAAAAGCGCGAAATTTTGCGCCAACTCTGTCAAGAGTTCAAGGACAAAGGTTTTGTGTCGGATGCGGAGGGAGATTATGCTGCGCGGATCGTATTAGTGTCAAAAACCGGATCAGATCCTCGGTTATGCATCGACTATCGGCCGATAAATGAGCACACTTTGTATGATCCGCCCCAAATGCCCACAATCACGGAGATTCTGCGAGAACTAGGAGAGTTCAACTGGGTGACGACAATAGATCTGACCAAGGGTTACTGGCAGATTGAGTTGCGCCCAGAAGATAGACCAAAGACGGCGTTCTGGAGTCCGATTGGCCGTTTGATGTTTAACGTTATGCCGTTTGGGCTTGTCAACGCGCCCACGACATTCCAGCGCCTAATCGAGAAAGTGCTCGGCGATGCATATCGCAAGTACGCCTGGGCGTACTTGGATGACATCGTCATCGTGTCAAAAACATACGAAGAGCACATGCGCCATGTGGACGACGTCTTATCAAAATTGGAAAGAGCTGGCTTGCACGTGAATCCTGAAAAGTCAAAATTTTGTCGGAAAGAACTGAAATTTTTGGGCTACAATTTGGGAGTCAACGGTGTAAGCGCAGATCCGAAAAAAGTGGACGCCATTGCTAAGTTTCCAGCGCCAACCAATCTTACCGAGTTACAGCGCTTTCTTGGAATGGTGAATTTTTTCCACAGACTTTTAAAGGATTTGGCCACTGTGGCCGAGCCCCTGCGTCCGCTCTTGAAAAAGGGTATTGATTTCATGTGGACAGAAGATCACCAACGAGCGTTTGATGAAGTCAAAAAACTACTCACTGACTCCGAGACGATGGCGTTGCCGGACTTAACCCGTCCATTTATTGTCCACACCGACGCAAGCAAAAAAGGGCTCGGAGCGGCGTTAATGCAAAAGAACATGGTCAACGGCCTAGAACTCGAGGTCCCCTGCGTATATGTCAGCCGCAGTCTCCAGGCTGCAGAACTGAATTACAGTGTCACAGATCTCGAATGTCTGGCGGTAATTTGGGCGTTGCGAAAATTCCGAGAATACCTGGAATTCACCCATTTTACTGTGCAGACGGACCATCAGGCCTTAAAATGGCTCATGGGATTAGATGAGCCTACAGGCCGCCTTGCCCGCTGGCAAATGGAGCTCATGGCGTACAACTTTAAAATCCAGTACATCAAGGGCCCAACCAACGTGCTTGCCGATGCATTATCGCGCGCACCAACAGATTTGACAAGTGGTGACGATGAATGCGGAGAAGCAGACGGTGACACACACTACTGCCCGACGGAAATCCATTCTTGGGAAATTAAGAATTGGAATCAGCTGCCGACACCGAAAAAACCTGACGACCCAATGGTCACTTATTGGTGTAATTCATATGTTGCACCAACGGCGGAGACAAAACAAGACCTACGAGAGGAGAAACAATGGAGTTACATGCCAACATCCAACAATGCAATGGCAAATGCGTTCATCATCAAAGTGACAGAGCAGTTAAACTGCACTCCACCTACTCGTGAGGAATTTATAGCTGAACAAAAGGCAGATAAACAGTGTCAAGTTATCCGATTCTATCTGGAAACACAGCAGTTCCCACCACACGTAACCACTCGCCTTGAAAGAAGAAATTTCAAAGTATTGGCGACCAGACACATCCTCGAGGAAGATTTGCTCATGCGATATCAACCAACGATTTCTGATGAGCTAGGCGAGGATAGTAGTGCGTTGAAAGTCGTGGTACCAAAGTCGCTAAGATTTCGAGTACTTTGGTTGATGCACGGCCACCCATTGGCCAGCCACAGCGGTATTGCAAGAACACTTTACCGGATGCGCTGCGTCTATGTTTGGGACGGCATGAAAAGAGACACTGCAAAATTTATCAAGCACTGTGTCAGATGTCAGGCGTGCAAACCACGACCAAAAACTAAAGTTGAGCCGGCTGAAATTGGGCCTTATGCACCATTTGAGTGCTTAAGCATTGATTTGACAGGCCCAAAACCACGGACGATCGAAGGAAATAATTACATTTTGGTTATTTTGGACGTCGCGACTCATTGGCCCAAATTGTACCCATTGGAGGACCCCACAGCCCAAATAATATCTGACTGTGTTTACGACACGTCCATGGACTGGGGATTTCCTCTAAAAATAATATCCGACAATGGCCCGCAATTTAAAGCGCGAATCTACAAGGAGTTTTGCAAACGTTTCAAAATTATCCCAAAATTCACTTCCCCGTATCATCCGCAAGCCAATCCAGTCGAGAGGCTCAACAGGGACATTAAGTATGTCATTGCAATTTTCACAGACCTGCACCGCCGCTGGGACGAATATTTAAGAGAAATAGCGTTCAGCATCAGGTCCACTGAGTCAAGGGGTCGAGGATACTCCCCTGCCTATCTCAACTGCGGCAGAGAACTTCGTATTCCTTGGGATCCGAGAGTTCTCGATGGAATTCTTCGGATTGACCCAAAACGGCCCCATGAGTATGTCCAAAGATTACAAAGAGTGATAAGCGACACGTACCACCACATGATGGCGCATATTGTAGACTTAAGAGAGAGAGTGCGCAATCATCAAGATGATGCCAAATTTGAGAACTTCAAAATCAATGATCTTGTTTGGAGAGAAAACCACGCGCTCTCAAAAGCCTCAGCTGGTATCTCTGCGAGTATTGCGGACAAGCGTACTGGCCCCTATGTTATTACCCAAATACATCAGGGTGGAGCTGCCAGATTGCGCCGGCTAAAAGACAATCGAATTTTTAACTCAATTCACAAATCCGAATTGTCACCCTACTTCCCTGAATTTAACCAAGAAATTTGGTTAAAAGGCCAAACTAAAAGTAACCCCAATGCTGAGGTGGTAAACACCTTATTCGATGACATTCCAGCAAGAGGGGAGAATTCAGAAGTAGTGGAAGAGGCAGAAAATGTGCCAAGTACGGAAGTCGCAGAAAATGTGCAAACGTCAACTAATGCACAAGAAACACAAAAACAGTCAGACTTGCAAAATTCGCAAAATTTTGAAGTCAATTTTGATTTGGACACAGTCGTCGAAACGCAAGAAATTGCAAATGCACAAAGTGCAGACGACACGCAAAATGAAGAACGTGCAGAAAACGTTCAGGACAATGACAGTGCGCAAGGCGCAGAAAGTGCGGAATCTGTGCACAGAAATGTGCAAGATGTCGCACAAGACGTAGAAAATGCACCAACTAGTGCACAAAGTGCAGAAAATTCACCAAATGCAGAAAATGTGCAAGGTGCAGAAGCTGCAAATGAACTTGCAGAAAAATATGTTGTAGAAAGTTCAGACGACACGGATGCAGACATTCCACTAATCGCCCCAGAAAATGATGTTTTTGGAAATGAAAAGCAAGCTGCTTCATTTTCCAAAAAGAGGGGAAAGAGAGTGGAAAAGAAAGTTGAAATCAAAAAGAAATATCAACAATTGAATTCTCGTGAAAAGAAAAAGGCTTTAAAACAATACCCACTTCGCGACAGAGCGAAGATAAAGCCTCCGGATTATCTCTAAAAATAGAGTCAGGACGTCACTCGGAAGTCCGGAAATGGACGACGTCATTGCTGCGTTGTGATTGGTCGCCGAAGGGATCAGCTGCAGTTCGAGACACTTAGACATAACAACAAGTGTGAACTAGTTTAACCTCTCGGAAAACAAACAAATTTCGATAAGTGATCACTGGCAGACAACAGCAACAGCGATCTGAGGTTTGGAAAAAGCGTTTACGGCGACCAACAACAGCGAAAAGCGGAGATTAATCGGGAAAGATGTCGCGAGAACGTCAAGCAGACGGTTCGGAGGATGAACAACAGAAAGAAAAGGAAATTTTGGACAAGGTAGTCAAAAGTTGAAAAATATTCAATTAGAAATGCGACAAATAAGTCGATAGAAAACGTTTCCTTCATATAAATGTGTATGTCAATGTGATCAAAAGTAGAAATGAGAAAGTTTATTAGAGAATTAAAAGGCTCACTCTCAGAAATGAATGGTAAAAGGGAAAAAATTGTCCGAATCTTTACTATTCATAAGTTAAAAGGCAAAACGATTCATAAAAAAGAATTATAAGGCATAAATTTGATACGTTTAATTGAAAGATTTAACAAAAAATTAAATGCGGGTATGGGAATCGAAGTGAAAATTGCCATAAATAGCATGAGAGCGGACGCCATCTTGCGTTCAATTACGGAACCAAAAATGGCGAAGTTTGAAACAAAACTTAAACACATTGACACACACATGGAAGAAACGAGAAGTGTGTGACAAAATAAGGAATTAACGATAAAAGAAAAGATTAAACAGATTTTCGAGTTGGAAAAGACAAAATTGTCTAAAATAATTTCGTCAAAAAAGATAAAACTCCGCATGCCATGCAGAGGGGACGCCATCTAGCGGCCCGAAATCAAATTAAAAAGCAATATTTTATCGAAAATGCTAAAATAAATGTCACACACATAAGGAATTGTTATTATCTTGAAAATATTTATTAAATAACATTCTTTTGGTAGACTGAACAAGCCATGGCGTCCTGGGAGGCGATTCCAGAAGGTGCAATCATTAGACTAAACATCTTCCGTGGAAGGATCCCGGACAAGATTCAAATAGTGTTCAAGCGACTAGGATATGACGCTTGGATAACTCGGAAGTGGCTCACCAACCAAATCAAAAAATATTGGGGGACCACGAAGCGAATCTGCCATGGAGACACATTGGAAGCGCACGCCTTACGTCAAATCATATCCGAACTGGAAGACCCGCATGGACCCATTTTCAATGAGTTATTGGCGGAATTATATCCAATGGTTTACGAAGAGGCAAAGGATTATGAAGTGTATTGTGACCCGGCAACAAATCGGCAAAAGTTTGCTAAGCGAGTTATGGCGAGGATCAAGGCGGAAGCTGGCCCAGTAGCAGCAGAATTTATAGTCAAGCAACAAGCTTTTTTAGAAGAGCAGGAAAAGCTAGGAGGCCCGCCTGTGACGTCACCACCCGAACATTTCGCAAAAACGCAGACTCAGATGCATCAGTTGCATCTAACTGGAGCCGTGGGGAATCGAGTTGCAAACACCAATCGAAATCGACCGCGCAGACGATATGCTCCAACTAAAGTGATGAAGGATTGGGAACGTCTCGAAGATCAGCGCTCGAGAAGAAGTCGACACTCTCCCATCGAGTGGCATGAGGAAGCACGCGAAGTCACGCCACCAAAGAGAGCAAAAAAATGCAGGAGGTCGCACAAGAAGTCGAAGGCTCAACGCGAAATTACTCTGCCGATGTCAAGAAAGGATGCACTTTTAATCAAAATCAAGGGCACCTGCGACCCCGACGAGCCCATCATCCCGTTGGTTGAGTGGGACGACTCGTGGCAAGAGGATTTCGTGATTGTCGACGAGGCAGAAGAATCGGAGTATTCGTCGGACGCAGGGAAGGAAGCAGTCGCTACAGGAGGAGAAGACTCGTCGGTGTTCCAGAGTCCAGCACCACACAAGGATGTACCTGACACCCCATCACCAAGGCCATCCTCCCCTGAAGAAGCAATGACCATTCAGGTCCCAAGCTTGACTCAAGAAGCATCAGCAGAGCCGGAAGCCCCACCTCCGCCTCCCCAATTGCAAGAACTGATGGCGCTGAAAGTGAAAGCGCCAAAGGCAAAGGGAAAGCCAAAAATGTTACGTCCGAGAAAATCGATTGAACATGATCGTCTGAAAAAGAAGAAAGCGCCAACTGTAGACCCGCACACGTTGCCAATGGAGGGACCCATTCCACTGATGGACCACTCGATTCCGGTCCCAGAACTCGCATTGTGCCCGGGGGAACAACCAATGAGACCCCAAGAAGATTACGACAAGGATTTCTACAGATTGTGGCGCGGTTATTTGAAATACCCGTTGAACACCCAGAAACTGGTCCTCACAAATTTGGATGGATATCAGGCCGCCCAGCTCAATGAAGCGGTGAACGAGATGAAGCGTTTGGCCAGGGAATTTGTGCAAGTACCACTGAGGGAGCAAACTGAACGCTGGCTGCAAAAATTCCAGAAGAAAACGGTGAAAGTGCAGCAACGCCTACTGTTTCCGGGGGTATTCTACACCGATGAGGCATCGTTCATAGGCGATACTGTGTTGTATACAACGCCATTAGGAATTCCACCTGAAATGCTTACCAACTGGAAGTCAATCCTCTACGATGCGGTGTTGCTTCGGAGCAATTTGGTGTATGCAAATCTGGCGAATGGAGAAACATGCAATCAGAGCGCGATTCGCCTGAGACAGGAATGGACGATGAGATTAGAAGAGATGGAAAAGCGTCGAGACTCGCAAACGTTTGGCGCACAAGCTTGTGCATTGTGGAGACCTGCTGGGGCCCCGTTCAGACCAAGGGCAACACCAACAGGTGCAAGTGCTCCTTCCACCACTGCATTTGCTCAAGTCAGCCGCCCTTACGTCACCTACATGCCGTCAGTCACCTATGTGCCAGCGGTGTATCGGGCGCTGACCACAACCACGAACGCCACGGAGGCAGGAATTTGTTCAGTGGAACCGTCCGCCAGTGGGAAAGAGGAAGTGCCGACCATTTCCATGATCCAGAATATGGAATATGGCAAAATCAGGTATTATTACCCAAAGTTAAAGTTTTCCGATGGCACGAGAGCTTTGTTAAAAAACAGCTCTACTCTTTGCAAAGAGGCGTTTAAATGGCTTGAAAAATCTGTGCGCGAGTTGCAATACCGATCGCGTCACCGCCAACTCATTGCAGTACGCCGAGCCCCGAGCAGCGAGGAAGAGAAATTCGAAATGAATTACGACCATGTCCTCAAGAAGACGGCAGACATTCGTGACGTCTGGCTCCACGTCAATACGGGGATGATGTCTGGCCCAGCCCGCGGATTGCCAAAATTCTCAATTTCCGAGAATGCAACTCCCGTGGCCATTCCTGAGACGAAAGGGGTTGTTTGGTAGAGATGTCGGTTTTGGGAAAACCTCCCAAAAAGAGGGGAAGTGCGGTGGCCCGGGTGCCACCGGGAAATTATGTTTTATTTTATTGCTTCGGAAACAAGACAATTTCGAGCAAAAGGAAATAAACAATTCCGAATTTTATTTATTTAGTGCATTTAGCAAAAGTTTGCTTTATTTTATTATTTTTTACATTGTATCTCGAAATAAGTTAATTCGAGTTCAATGTCACCATTTTGTATGTAAATCGAATAAAATATATGCATTTGAATTATAAACCAGTTGAATTTATTTTGAGTCTTGAAAGTTGCCAAAATTGGCAGTTTTGTTATTATTTTGTGCCACAAAATGACAGCAGCATAATTGAGCAATTAAAAGCTAATTAATAGTTATTTTTAGAACTCTGCCTGTCTGCAGAAAACAGCTGAGCGGGAGGTTGCCAGGGCAACCCACCCACAAGCTAAGCAATACAGGAAGTGTTTCCTGCTAATAAGGAAATTTAGCAGAAACACTTCAGTCTTACTTTGAAAACCTTGTTGAAACAACCACGTGAAATTGCATCCAGAAAAACCTGAAAACTCTACTGTGATTTTGTGGCTAATTTGCCAAGATTTTTAAGACTCATCATTTCTTGTAATAGTGAACCCACTATTACGAGATATTTTCTTGTGATAACCACATTGTTATCACGAGAGCCCGTTTCTTGCAACAACCTGTTTGTTGTTGTGAGATTTCTTTCTTGTCGCTAAACAGGCGACGAGATATTTGTATTTTGCCAAGTTTGGCGACCCGCCGTCAAGGTCGTCACTCGTGCCGGCGTGCCGAGTGAGATCCGAGTCGTGGGTGTCGTCCAAGTTGGATTTGTGTAACGTAACCGAGACGTTTTCGCCACCGTCACGGTCGTCTGTCGCGCCGTCGTGCCGAGCAGAGACCCGAGTCGTGTGGGAGATCGTTTATCGAGGAGAATTAGTGGTGAAGGTGCGGACGTTTGTGAGACGTCGTGTTTGAAGAGTAACGTCGTGAAAACGTTCCGTCGGCGTACGTGAACGTTTCCATCAACGAAACGGAGTTCGAGAGAAGGATCCAGCGCCGAGTCGTCGCCAGATCGCGGAGAAGAAGACGAGCCACGTCGAGGACGCCATTCGACGCCATTTTGTTTATTTCCATTCTTTTTCCGATTATTCCGTTAAGTATTTTAGTTTTTAGTTTTTTAACGCATGTTTTAACGGTAAAACGTAAAGTTAAGTAAATCCTGTATTTCATATATTATTTAAATGTATTTTGTGATTTATTCAAGACTAAGAATAAATCTCCTGTGAGAATTTAAAAGAGAAAAACATTTGTATTCTTTGAAATTAGTTAGTTAGTTAAATTCACTTAGGCCATTAGACTAAATATAAATTTTAGTGATAGTGAGTTTTGTAAGTCCTATAAACGGCAATCCATAGTGAGTCAGTTTTAGTAATAAGATTCCGGTTCACTTCAATATATCTTGACGAACTGGTGGCGGTCGTGGGTGACTGGTGACTGGTAACTGGTGACGAATGGGTTGCAACGACCAAACTCGTAGCAAGTTGTGCAGAATTGATACACATAGTTTCTGGTGGATCTTGGGATATCCGACCACCCATGCGTCGGCGGTGTCGGGCGATCCCGCGCGAGGCGCGTGTCGCATTGGAAATTATTCGCACACTTAGGTGGCAACCATGGTAAGTTACTATGATAAAAAAAAAAAAAAAAAAAAAGAAAAAAAAAAAAAAAATGATTAATTGAACCGCGACCGACAAATCGACCATAAATTGCTTTACTCACTCTGGCACATAGCGCCTCGGCCCGAAGAATATGTTATTACCAAATTCCCCGGGCCGCACATAGATGGTCTGCGGCGACCTCGTCGAAGGTGGCGATCGCGACGAACCCCTTAAAAATAAAATAGAAATAAAATAAAATAAAATAAAAAGTGTCAAATAAATAAAACCAATCGATCGACCAATCACTCTCACCTTGTGCCCGGGCGCATTTCACCCCAAACGATGGGATTATTCACGTTCTTTTTCCCAAATGACAATCGCGATGGGCCCCTTAAAAATAAAATAAAAATGAAATGAAATAAAATAAAATGTGTCGAATAAATAAAACCAATCGATCGACCAACCACTCTCACCTCGTGCCCGGGCGCACTTCACCCCAGATGACGTTCTTTCCGTTCTCCATCTGAAATGTAAAAATTAGATTACCGTAAATTAAATACAAACGAGAATTGAACAGCAAAACACAATCAATGAAAAGGAAAGGATGGTGAATAAAACCACAGATCAATCAAACAATGATAAACCGAATTATTCTCTTTTCATTTCTGGCAAGCGAGAATATGGCGACGAATTTCGCGCCTCTCCACGCTTCCACTCGTTTAGACACAAGCGGACGAATGGTCGGATTGTTGAAACAATTGTTGTCGTTGTCAATTGGTTGATTGGTAGATAGATAGATAGATAGATAGATAGATTGATAAATAGATAAACGGCATAAATACTTTCAACTTGCTCAGCAGCGAAGCACGTGGCGGCGCGGAATCAGCGGTCAGGTATGGCGGATTTCGATAACGACGCTGCTTGGTGAGCGGAGTTACAAAAAAATAAAAATTTGAAAGCATCGTGAAACAAATAGATGAATAAACAAATAAACATAAATATATAAATAAACAAATAAATAAATAAAATAGACAAAAATAAACAAACAACGTCGCATCACGCGCGGGATTCCATGGTTGTCGCCAGATGCCGCGTCGAATCACTCGCGCGCTCGCCATCAGTAGTGTGGACCCCGTGTCGTGAACAAGTGAACAAGTGGAACGATTAGAGGTAAATTAACCATTTTCCCGGTAAACACTCGTCAGTTGGCGTTTTTACACGCGGTTCGCGGCCCTGGACTGCATTGCTTTTTGCGGCAGGTGAGCGTCGGGACCGCGGTGCCGTTTTAAAACCGAGACGGTATCGTGTACCAGGGCCACGGTACTTTGAAAAACTCGTGTAACGCGAACCGACTTTGTTGTACAACGAGAAAATACAAGATTCTCATTTTTTCTCGGTTTTGCTTTCATTTGATTAATTCTTATGTTACGTTTCAATGCAATTTATCTCATTTCAGAAAACTACAAGACACGAATAAAAAGAAGATTTTTTTTGTCTGTTTCTTATTGCATGGCGGGTTAAGCCTATATATAAGATTTTTCTCATTTAATTAGAAATAAACAAAAAAAAAAAAAAAAAAAAAAAAAAAAAAATCTTCTTTTTATATGTGTCTCGCAGACTTCTGAAATAAGATAAATTGTATTGAAACCAAAGGTAAGAATTAACCAAATGGAAGTAAAACCGAGAAAATACGAGAACTTCGTATTTTCTCGTGTTTTCTCGCATTGTTCCGCGGTAGGCATCAAATGTACCACGTCCAACACGTACATGTACGCGCGTAGACTTGCGCGAACAATATGTGCGCGGATGTTTTATTCGACGTCCCACGTTTTGGTTCTTTTTGTTGCGATTTTAATTTTTATCTTTTTTTTCACATCGAAGAAAATATGGAAAAAGGAAAGAGAGGAGAAAAGCCGTCCACAAAGTCGCACCTGTCACCCGTCGTCCTTTTGGAACGCATCGACTTCGTGGAGGCGTGGAGCCACACGCCAAACTTGAGCGCCGCCAGTAGTTCCGCGCATGATGCACGCGAGCGAAAAACTAATGATCCCACGAAGATCAAGGGGGTATGTGTCCCATTCCGATATTTACTCTTTTGTCTTTTTTATTTGACCTTTTTTTTTTTTTATTTTTTTTTTATATTTATTCGTTCTTTTCTCTCTTTCTCCAGTCGCTCGGTCGAAGACAGACGAAGGTCCAGGAGACGGCAATGGCGGCGACGGAGGAAAGGGTCGAAAAAATGATGGAGGGACTAGAGGAGAGAATTGAGGAGTTGATAGACAGGACGGAACAAAGACTCAAGAAAATGGTGAAGGCGACGATGGAGGAATTTGAGAAAACATTTGAAGAAGCAGAGGAAAAATGGTGGAAGGCGATGGAGGGAACGATGGGTTGGATAGAGAATGTCGTTGACGACGATGATGACGAAGGCGCTGAAGAGGCAATTGGTGGTTCCGATCTTTCGATGGAATAATAAGAGGAGACGGTTTATTCCCACTTTCGTTTGTTTGTTTGTTTGATTTAGTTTTTGTTTTGATTTTTAATTTTATTTATTCATTTATTTATTTTTTTTTTTTCAATTGTCAAAGATGTGACACAACTCTTATGGGACAAAAACAACAATCCCCCATCTCATTGTCTCGTATTGTTTGTTCGTATTGCGTATATTTTGTTTCTCATTGTAAAAAAAAACATCTCATCGGGTGATTAAATATACGTCTTTATTTTATTTATTTTATTTATTTATCTGTTTCTCTTCTTTTCTATATTTTAGCACAATTTATAATCGACCCAGAGTGGTCGAGTGGGCAGGACTACCTGCCGCATGGAGCCGTGGACTCTGGGTTCGAGTCTCGCTTCCGCGATCTTACGTTTGCTTTGTGCAGAAAAAAGGAAAGAAAGAGACTGACTGACTGACTGCTGGGCGACAATGATGATGGTATAAACTATTAGTCGTACCCTCTCGCAAGGTCCGAGAAATTCAACCCTTCTTTATTTTGTTTTAATTTTTATCCTATCTATCTATCTATCTATCTATCTATCTATCTATCTATCTATCTATCTATCTATCTATCTATCTATCTGTGCGTCGACGACGTGTTCGCGATTTCACGACGGAATTCGTGGATCCGTTCGTCGGGATTGGACTTTTGGGTGTCGGGTGAAAACGACCGACCGGGGACGAAATTCGAGGCGGAGAAGGGAGATGGGAGCAAACAAGCGCGCGCGCAAGACGCCAAACGGAGTAAAAAAAACATCCAAAGAAGATGATTAAACTTTACTTTACTCAATTTTCGAATACTATGAGCACCCGGGATTCCATACTAAGGTCGAAATGACTAAAGTCGAAATCCCGTTTCGACCTAATTCGTTTCGACCCAGGTATCCCATCTAGTCTAAAATAAAAACAAACTCGCTGTTCACTGAAATATCTATATTTAAAGTTTTTACAGTTTCTACAGTTTGCAGAATGTTATAAAAAAAAAAATAAATAAATAAATAAATAAATAAATAAATAAAAATAAAAATAAAAACAAATAAACAAATAAAACGGAATAAAACGAAACGATGAAACAACGATACATTGAAGCGACGATTATATGGTGGAATAACGCCCACCGCGGCGACAATATCAAATATTAAATCGAAAAAGTTACGCGAAAACGACAGTTATTTATTTGTATAACATTTTTTTCCCACATTTTTTACCCCATTCACACATAGAATTGCCATTTATTGACACTTGTACATTTTATCTGGATATTCGACAAAGTACAGATTTGTCTATGGAACAAATCCATACTCGAATGGGATGGTGACGCCAAGTTTATTGTCTCTGAAGAATCGATCAAACTGCGCGCAAGACATATTCGAGTCCCAAAGGAAACGCATCCCCAAGACGAGAGTTCTTTCTTTCGTCACGACGATGAAGTTGGTTTCGGTGCCTCGATTCACCCACTCGACGTCCATCTTGATCTGTCCAATTATTTGGAAATGGTCACCAACGATGTTTTTTAGGTACCGGTGTCTATCGTCGTCGTCGTCTAGTTCGCGGATACTGTCCCGAGGGTAGCCCGTTTCTTCGAATAAACGTTCGTCGATGGCGCAGAAGCGCGACCACTCGATTACCAGGGCATTACGCGCGAGATTCCCTATCTTCACCTTGAGCAAGGGATGTTCGTTCGTGGGTTCAAGCGGTTTCGGCTAAATAAGAGAAGTTTTAGATTAAAAATTATACGAAACAATTCGTATCTGTTCCTGGAATTACCTGGAACATGGTTCAATGTTGCGAGGAACGCCAACGAGACGCGGAAAACAGTCTTGTATCGTGTCTGAACTTGATTTGGATGCAAATGAGACACGGGTTACGTCAGATGGCGTGGCGGTTGTGAGAAATTACGTCACACAGGCGCTCGCGCGGAGTTAAATAAAAATCCTCGAAATATAGAAATTGATTTATCGACGGTGGAACCGATTCCACGTCGAGTGTCCCAACGATTAATTAGATTATAGAACTGGGTGTTGTCCGAAACGAAGATCGCGAACGCTCCGATCGGTTTACGATTTAAATTTCAACTCGCGGTACACGTTGCACCATCGTAGGCGATGCGAGTTTGTATAATCGCGTTCGACGAGTTTGCAGACACTTTGAATTCGTTCGCTTCGAGCCATCATGGAGATCCGAGGGTTTCGGTCGAAATTTCCTGAATCGATTTGATACGGTTGTTCTGCTCCGCCACGAACACTCCCTGGTTCGTCAAAAAACACTCCAAAGTGGGTTCGTCGGAGAACACGGGGCAGTTGGCGACCGATGCGCGCCGACAGCCCCGACAAATTGTTCCAAAATAAAATCCAAGCTCCCACAACGTTGTTTTCGATACGCGCGTTCCTACACGCGATGACGCGCGTGATGCGATGCGGGTGAGTGTGACACGGGTTTTCGAATTGGGCGTCGACGATGATGTTTGTCAACGTGGATAAACGTCCGCAAAGTGCCCGGAACGCAGTTAATTACCGACGAGAATTGAAAATGTAATCGTTTTTGATAAAAAGAAACCCTCGTAACGTTGAAACGATAAAGAGAACGCAAAATTTCGGATTCGAATTCAGGTTCGATCCGCAAACTGTCGAGGCGCGACATGCCAAGCGTGGAGGGGAGCGTTTATCGCTTATAGGTGCCCGATGATCGGAGATGGGTGGGTGATCGGTACCAGACAGACAGACACAAAACAGAATAAAATCTACCCAAGGAAGACAGACGCCTAGAGTTTAATTTCTCAATCGTGGAAACGATTTCGCAGTTCGTACTTCGGTCGTCAATAAGATTACCTTCGCAGTGACCGACTAGAATAAGAGTTTTGCAAAATATCCGTCGTTTCACATTTTAACTTCGTCTTTCCGGCGTCTCGCGCCATCGCTTTCGACGTGAGTCTGTGTCATTGCGTTCGGTGGATTTGCAAGCGCCTCTAGGTCGATCGAGACCAGACACGCTTACTTCAGAGTAGGGACCACTCCACCACGAACATTCCGAGGGTATTGGCGCGCAAAAAAGGACGGGGTCCTATCTTCTCGCCACGCAGAATACGGGCAGCCAGCACTGGCAGCCCCCAATAACTTGTTCCAAAATAAGATCGAGTTGATTAGATGCCGTAAATTTCGTAAATGTCACAATACGTGGTGAAAATGATGCGTCACGTGTCTTATCGCGCATTGGGTCACATTTAAACGCACGTATCGTTAAGGGTGTCGCGTTCATGGTGGTACATTGGTGCCGAGATGTTCAGATACGCGCTCCCGTACGCTTCCACAGCGTTGGTATTGTTTGGTTATAGCGATTGTTTGTTCCAAATAATTGTGCAAAAACACTAGTTTAATTGTTTATATATTTAATCCTCGGGAGATGCGTGCGACCTATACGCCGACCCCAAGCTCGTGATTTCGCTGCGGATTTCGTGGATCTGTCCGGGCTTTTGGGCGCCGGACAAAAAAAAAAAAATTCGATTGGAAATGGGTCCCCGGACGGAGAAAAGAGAAAGGAGTAGACACGCGCGCGTGGGACACCCTGTGGAATAAAAAATACCCATGGAAGACAATGAAAGTTTAATCCCACAATCGTCGAATCGGTTTCGTGGTTTGCGCTCCAACTGTTAATTAGATTATCGTCGCTGGGACCGATTGAAACAAATTGTTTTGTGAAAAATTTGCAGTTTCAGATTTTAACTTTATCTCCCAGACTTCTTGCCCCATCGCTGTCTACGCTGTCTACGCGAGCCAGACGACAATATGAGTCCTGAGGTCCGAGAGCGAGTCTGCATGTCCCAGGGGACGGCATGCGAGTAGCCACTCGTGCGCCCCTTGCCATCGCCAGACATGCTTTCGCCAAAGTATGAACCGTGACAACAACTATATTAAAACAATGTTTATTCGATCGAAAGAATCTATACAACAATTATGAGTACACTTGTCAATTTATTTATCTATTTATTTGATAGAATCTTGGTTGTGGTCACTGTCGGTCACATCGTAACCATCGTCTTCAGGGCCCATCATCCCTTCTCCCTACCACTCCTTTTCATCACCGTTATCATCGAGTCCTTCGTAACCACAGCCATCTTCCTCCTCCATCATGTCCACCATGTCCATCTCCATTTCCTTCACCTCCGCCTGCACCGCCTCTAGCTTCTTCCCCACCGACTTCAACACGCACAACGTCTTCGTCTTCTTTTCCCGCCATCTCGCCGCTTTCTCCATTCGCTCCGCAACCACTTTGTCCAGTTGCTCCGCCAACACCTTCTCCATTCGCTTCGCCATAACCTTCTCCACCACATTCTCCGCCACATTCTCCACCACATTCTTCACCACATTCTTCACCACATTCTCCATTTTTTCTGTTATCACCGCCTCGACCCTTGTTGCCAATCTCTCTTCCCGCAGCACCGAAGGTGAAGACGGCGGCGGCAATGATGTCTCTCTTCGCGACTGGAAAGGGAAAGGAAGAAAAAAAAAAAAGAGAATAAGCAAATAAATAAAACCCAAGACGTGGCGCGCACCCTCTTGATCAGCGTCGGTTTACTCCTTTTCTGCCTGCCTGGACGCTTGGACAAAGCGGGATCGAGCAGTACCGACGCGATAGCGGCAGTCGACGACGGCGATGTGGTTCTAGTCCGCGTCGCACGGAGAACGGGCGTCGAGATGGACGATGTTTCCCCTTCCCCTTTCACCTTCCATGTTCCTGTCATCATGGTCTCTGAAAAAGAAAAAAACGCGATAGATAAAATCAAAAGAAAAAGATAAAAAAAAACAAAAAAAAAAAAAACCAAATGGGTTATTAAATTCGAAGTGGCTTCATTTTCTGTTAGCAACAATAACCAAACAAACAAATTTTTTCTGCGCGCGCTTACGGATACAATACGTGCATAATTGGGCGGGAATAATTGACAAATGATACCACAAAACACTTGGCTCATTCGCTCACTCACGTTTAACGAAACGAAACAAAACACGCAACTGCAAACGCAAACTGTCTTTGCCCGGCTCTAGCTCGATTTAAAAAATGGCGACAATTGAAACGAAGCTTTGTGCTTCACTGCAACGTGGTGTCGACGAGAGCGAGAGTGAGAGCGAGAGAAAGCGAGTGAGTGGGTGAGTAAGTAAGTAAGTAAGTAATCAAGTGGAGCATGCGTGGACTGGCGACGATATTTCCGCAGTCGTTCAATTTGGCGTGGGTTTACAACTCCGCTTATTTGGTCGCTGATCGAGTCGGCACGCACTTTAAACATGTTGACGGCAAACAATACACGCGGGAAAAAAAAAAAAAAATAACGCTAAGTTGTACGTAAGAAGAGTCTTCATTATGAATAAATGCAAAGGACCGAACCCCGAATATTCGAGTGTCCACACAACCTATCGTCCACCGGGTCTTGGTGTCCGGGTAGAAAGAGGGAGGGGACGGACGCGCGCGTACCGGACATTGCCACTCGGGACAAAAAATGTGCATAATAGGGAAAACGATCAAAGTTTAATTTCCTGATCTTGGAGTCGGTTCCGCGATTTGTGTTCCGACCAATAATTAGATTATCCTCGCAGCGACCTACTGGAACAAAGATTTTGTGGAAAATCCGCCGTTTTATATTTTATTTTTTCTTTTCCGGTTGTCTCGCACCGTGTAATCGACGCGAGTTTTTGAGATTGCGCTCGACCGGACTTTGCGAACAATCTCAGAGCGTTCCGGGCCCTCGCGGATATCCGGAGGGTTCCGGTTCGGCATGGGTTTGATTGCGCTCGTTTTATTCTGCGTCGTCATTGGCCAGACGCGAATGGTCGGAGGGTCGCGTTCGCGACAAATAGGGGCAGTTGGCGCCGACGAGCGCCGGCAGCCCCGACACATTGTTTCAAATAAAGCTCCTGTCGAGTTGATTCGATTCGATTCGATTCGTATCGTGTTAATTTATCTCTGCGATCTACGCGGTGGAAACAATGCCCCGCTCTTCTACCCCGTATTGCGCGCCTCATCGCGCATTAGATCGCATTTAAACGCGCGTACAATTAAGGGTGACGCGATCACGCCGCTAAATCGACGCACACTTTACTCACGGATGCGCAGCACCGGCACTGAAACGTCCAGAAACACGCTTCTACACGTTTCTACGGCGTCGGCATTGTTTATTTATTTGTTTATTCGTTTACTTATTTATTAATTCATCTATTCGGACCTCGTGGTGTGCAAATTGCGGAAAGGTCCCTCATTTTTAGCGTTACTGCGGCCTGTGTATTGGTCCCGTGTTCGCAATTCTGACTTGAACGCAGCCAGTCGACCGAGACCCGACGTCAAATTCGATAGCAACGCGTCGGAATGCAAATAACTATCGACGAAAATTAAAAGTATAATTGTTTAATAAAAGGAAACTGACGTAATGTTGAAACGCTAAAAAATACGTAAAATTAAGATTCAAATTCGGGTTCGATCCAGGTCAGATTAAGTCAGATCAGATCCACGAACTCTCGAGGCGCGACATGTTTATCGCTTAAAGATACCTGGCGATCGACGATGGGCGGACGACTGGAGTTTGATTTCCCGATCACGGGATCAGTTTCGCGGTTCGTGCTCCATTGTTTAATGAGATTATCTTCGTTGGGGTCGATCCCAACAAAAAAATTGAAAATAAATTACATTTTACATTTTAGAACTGGCTTCCGGACGCCTCGCACCATCCCCGGCGACGCAGTTGTTGTCGTTGGATTCGACCGACTCTGCGGACATTTTCAAACCCAGACCAGACACACTTGTTTCGAACAAGGAGCCATCAAGCGCTGAGCGCTTAAACGGACCTGTTTCGTCCTTTTCGTGTCTCAATACCCTCGGGGTGTTCGTGGTGGAGTAGATGTCATTTATGCGTTGTAAAAAGTGTTTTCTCTATTGCATCGGCATACGGGCATACGGGGCAGCTGGTGACGGCAGCCCCCAATAAATTTGTTCCAAAAATAAGTTCCCGTCGAGTCGTGTCGATTTCTCTTTCTCTCTCTCTCTGGTCCGCCGTGATCGCGCTTCATTGCGCTAAATTGCCGCCAGAACGCGCTACCGTCGCAACAAACATTTTTGGCGTCCATTAAAGGACGCGGATTACGGGTCACGCGAACGGGCGTCAAATCCCGCGCGCAAACGATCGTGTCGAGTTAAATAAAAGAATAGAAATCGGTGACAAGTGTTGCACGAAACGAGGCCACGAACGCCTCTATTGGTTTACGATTTTATTTTCACCCCATTGTACTCGACGCGCCAGCGTAGGAGAAGTGAGTTTTCGTCACTACGTTCGATGGATTTGCAAACAAACAGACAAACAAACAAACGGTTTCAGACCGTTCCGGGTCCTCGCGGATATTCGGAGGGTTCCGGTGGATTTGTCTCATCACTTTTAATCTATCCTGTGTTGTCATCGGCCAAACCAGTGCCGGTTTGCACGGTACAAAGGGTCGTGCAAAGGGTCGCATTCGCGGCAAATAGGGGCAGCTGGTGTCGACGGACGAGCGCCGGCAGCCCCGACACATTGTTCCAAAAAAAAGCTCCTGTCGGGTTGATTCGATTCGATTCGATTCGACTCGTGTTAATTTATCCCTGCGACCCGCCCCCGTAAATGTCGTAATACGCGGTGGAAACGATGCCCGCTCTTCTACCCCGCATTGCGCGCCTCGTCGCGCACTAGGCCGCGTTCAAACGCGCGTACTATTAACGGGTGACGCGATCTCGCCGGTAAGTCGACATGCGCTTTACTCACGAATGCGCGTCGGCACCGAAACGTTCGGAAACATGCTTCCGCAGTGTCGGCATTGTTCATTTATTAAATTATTTGTTTATTCATTTATTTAAACTCCGTGGGTGGTTGATTGATGGGCGTGTGGATTTCGCGATTTGCGTTGGCCCTGTGTTCACAGTTTTGATTGATTTGAACGCAGCCAATCGAACGAGACCCGACATCAATCTCGATAGCGACGCGTCGGAACGCAAAGAACTGCTCACCGAGAATTGAAAGTGTAATTGTAAAACAAATAATCAACAAATAATCAATGTGGAACAATCATCGTGTAATATTTTATTAATAAATTGTATTTATTTTGAAAAAAAAAAACAAAAAAAAAAAAAACAACAACAACAACTAATTTATCTTTCGATGCGAGTAAATTACAAACTTTGTCTTTGAGTTTTAGTCACCCCAAAAGTTGAATCAAATTTTCAATTTAATTATTAATTCCATCTATCCGTCTGCCTGTCTTCTCCTTGCAGCACCCCGGGTCCGCAGCGATGGGACGCGCGCCGTCGACGAGCGTGTACGTGCTGAGCGGCCCATTGCCCGGCATCGCAACGGAGCAGCATTTCGAGCGACCAGACTCGGTGTCGTCGTAGAGGAGACACAGACTGCACGTCCTTCTCGTTGACGCACCAGGAGCTGATACCATCGTCCACTAGGAGGCAACACGCCACGTCTAGGTTGCAATTAATCAATCAATCAGTTTAACAAAATCCTGCAATCATAAAACGTCTGGTTAAAATTCAAATATTTATACATTTTCTGATTATATTTCACCCATCCAACAACTCGTTTCGTTCCAGGTGTCGAGAACACACTCGATTTTATATCTAGTCGGTCACTTGTTTTTCTTCCACCTGAAATTCAAGATAAATTAATTCAATTCGTTCAAACCAAATAAATCAACTCGTATTAAAAAGATTCGATCCGCATTATTTCACTCGGTTTAACATCGTTAACCTGTATGAAAAATAGAAATAAAGTCATAAATCAGTTTTTTTCTACATGCACCGGTAGTTTCGATGGATGAACGGTCCTTCAGCAATGTTGTGCGAAAAACAATGCACGCAAATTCGTTGAATTTCCTCCAGATTCCGTAACACCAATTCGAGTGGCCTTATATGTATGCGCGCGCGAGTATGTATGTGTGTCAACACGCGAGAACGACGCGAGGACTCCGTGTGACATCTGTCGCGAGCAACCGAGAATGACACGTAGCAAACCGTCTGCACATCGTGTTTCCTGCAAAAATGAGAACGATCTGTTTTTAATACGCTGTCAGGAGTATGTGATGTGAAAAGAACTCATCTAATTGCCCTTCTTTTCCTATTTTCCACTCTCTGTCGCTTCGTTGTCGACAAATGCGTCCTCGTTGTCCCTTTCTATTTCCAATATAATCGTGAGAGGACCGTGGTGCGTCCTATTCTCTTCCCGATGGACCCGCGCTAATGTCCTAGAAAAAATGTACACTCTTCAGTTTATTTCCTCGGGATTTATTTGAACTCAGGCATCCGAATTTTACTCACCTGTTGTGCTTGTTTTCGCGGCTTTTTTTCCTCCCGGGCTCCGTCCTAGTTTGTCGACTCGCGCGACCCGGCTCACTAACTCCGCACGGTTATACGCGCCCGTCGAATCTCTGCTGGAGATACTAATGTTTGCAAAAATTTAAAACAAAGCTCGCACGTTCTTCTTACCTTCCTGCTTGGTTTAGACGTCTCGCGTTATGTTATTTGTCTCCATCCGCTGACGCTTATTTCTCGTCGTTTCCAACGGCGGCCATTGCTTTCGTTGCGAATCTTCTCTGTTTTCGGGTTTTATCAATTCCCGTCCCGAACTGCTCCCGTCAACATCGCTTTTAGACAGTTTGTGCCCGTTTAGACTATCGATTCGAATAAATGTCCATTAGTTCCTATCAGTTAATCGAAGCTAGTTAGGTCGTTTTCACGACCCGATGTCACTCAAACGGATTTATTAGCGCCTCTCTAGCGTTTTTTGCCCGCTTCAATCGAGTTTTAGTGTTACCCACTTCTCCCGATGTTCTTCGTCTTTGAAGAATTTACTTATTGTTTACTCTATTCGTCGATAATAAACAGTCAAACTTAAACACCGCCCAGTCTCTCGTCGCACGCCGGACCAACCGGATGTTACACCTGCATTATTAAAATAGATTAAATAAATAAATAAATAAATAAATAAATAAATAAATAAATAAACAAACAACGCCATCTATTGGGCGTGAATGCAACACACGATTCCACGGGGTTCCCATTGAATTTATTTACGTGGCCGCGCGTAGATAGTAAATAAATGAATAAATAGATAAATAAATAAATAAATAAATACATATATAATATATATTATATATACGCAATGTTCTCTCCATCCGAGTAAACTTGTACTTTTATTGCCCTTTTGCGCATGTGGCGTTGCCTCCGGTCAACGTTTTTGACCCACGATAAAAACTCCAAAATAAACAAATAAGTAAAGGGGACAAAAACCCGAACTTGTTGGTTTGTTTAAACGCGACTGGAGTGAAGTGGGCACCACAGCACCCCGCTCACGATCGCGCGCTCGAAATTATAACGGAGCCCAAAATATTATCGTCTGACCCAAAATTGTTTCGTTTTTAATTAAAAAACGATCACATAGCCGACTCCAAAACCAAAACATCGTAGCTCTTAAAAAACGGATGTAAATCGGAGACTTTGAATCAAAATCATTCGCGGAATCGCCAACAGGTGTCGCGTCAACAAACTGGTAGCGAGCATACATGAACTGGAAATGGAAGCGGGAAGTTTATGCTCGGTCGCGTCTCCGCAGGTAAATTTGGGCGGCTTTTACAAATTTTTGCGATATTTTTGTCAATGAATCGCGTCCGTGGTCGTACGTGTGCACACGTGTGGTCGTCGAACAACGCGCATGGATTTTTGTGTTTGGTCGCGGGAGTGTACGTGAGTGAGCGTTTGCGGTGTAACGTGGATGATTTTTACCCGATCGACGGCGAACGAGGTTTATTAAAATTAGACGAATGTATACATTTTTTATTTATTGATTTATACACGATTCATCGATTCATATGCACACGTGTATACCGTATTGGTCCACTCGTTGCCACGCACCGTCGTCGAGCACGGATTTGTGGTCGTTTTCAAATCGCGCGTTTAGAGCGGAATATGCCGACACAAACGAAAAATGTTTTTATTTTTATTTTTATTTTTTATTTTCTCTCCCTTACAGACATCCGACGCAAACAAAGAGACGGAAGGTGGGAAGATGGAAAATGAAAAATTAGAAACCGAGGAGGGGTCAACCGAAGTTGCAACCACGATGACGGTGAGTGGAAAAATTGTCTCACGATTAACAATATTATTATTATTATTATTGATGAAAAATAGATAAACAAACACATAAATAAATAAATATTTCTGCCCAATTCGCGAAATGAAAATAGAAAATAATTTATTTATTTCCGCGCGGACATTAAAAATTGATTCATATCATTCATAAATTTAATTTTTTTTGTCCCATTTATGCGCGATCTCTTATCTGTGCCAATTTTAAGCAATGACAAACGGTCCCGATTCTCCAACCATTTAACAGCATCGAATGCCAATTGCAAAGTAGTAATCAAATTTTTCTTCCGACAATTAAATCTGAGATCCGTGGAGAGGGGCTACAGCGGGATAGGAATAAATTCTAATATCCGCGTGGAAATGGGCACGGTCCGGGGTACGGACCCGCTATTTTCCATTTTTCTAAACTTTCTTTGTTTTGTTTTATTTTATTTTTTTTTATTTTATTTTATTTTATTTATTTATTTTTTAAACGCTGATTTATTCATACACATTCGTATCGTTCCAGGACACGGAACCGCACGTGGACGAGAGGTTGGTCACTGTGGAAGCGTCGACGGCGGTGAGTGAAAGAATTGGCCCATAATCAAAATTAATTTTGCGAGGATAAGCTTTCGTTGCTGGTTCTGGCGCGATCGACGCAATTGTGACCCATTCTCCCATGTTTGTGCGCGCAAAAATACGCGAACACGCGCGTCCAATTTTTGTCGTTCGACGCCCCGCGTCTCGATTTGTTTTACGTGTCCACTCCCTTCCCCCCCCCCCCATCCTCCCCCCCTTTTTTTTTCTTCTTTTAATTGATTTTTCTTTTTCTTTTTCTATTTTTATTCATTTTTTTTTTGTTTTTATTTTTATTTTTTTATTTATTATATTTGCTCGTTTTTAATCAGGCCACAATGGACACATCTCGACGACGTGCAGTGGAGTCGGTTCTGGACGACTCGCAATCGCAACCAACAGAGCCGATGCTGGAGGAATCCCAAGACACGGAATTCAGCGAGTCTCAACCCTCCGAGTCCAGGGTGGTGTTGTACCACGAAAGGCTGGTGGAGAGGGTGGTGGAGAGGGTGGTGGAGAGGCGGGTGGATAGGCTGATAGAGAGGCGGGCAATAATGGAGGCCATCGTTGGAGATGCAGGGACGGTGAGTGAATTAGAATTAGAAAAATAGAAATTATATACCGTATATCTCCAAATAGTGCATCCACACGCTATCTGGGGACAAATTTTCTCATGTGTACGATCAGAGGCCCGCGCGCGTTATTCGTGAACTAAAATTGTCCCACCGAAGACACGTGTACAAATCGAGGATACCGTTTATCTGTAAATAGCGCACCCGTGCGCTATTTAAAAATAAATGGTCCCGCGCGCTATTAAAGACCCGCAGAGTAATCACAGATATACTGTATACAGTATATGCATTTTTTTTTCTGTTTTGTTTCTTTTTCTTTTCAATCCGTTTGAATATTCACATTTGTTTGTTTCCTGTCAGACCGCGGCGTCCGAAGTCATGTCGACCGTCTTGTTTCGAGTCGCACAATGCATCGCGTCTTCCGGGGCACCGGACCATGAACCCGCAACTGCAACGGTAGGCTAAAGAATCAAAGTCGAGTTTACAAGAGTGTTCTTGACTCTCATGTTTCCGACACGATCGGCGCAGACGAAATGTGAAAACGACCAACCAACGCGCGTCATCTCGAGTTAGGCGCGCACATCAAATGCGTGCTCTTTACCGACACATTTAATGTCAGGGTCTATTTAAATTTAATTCATTTATTGGTTAATTTTTTCCTTTTCTTTTTTTTTATTACAAGTTAGTCATTTTAATTGTGGGCGTCTTTTTGGCCCCCTTTTTTTATTTTTATTTATTTATTTATTTATTTATTTATTTTTTAATTATGCACACATTTGTAATTATATTTACTCGTTTCTTACCAGGACGGACCCAACGACGACGGTGCCTTGGACCTATCACAAAGCACGGGGCATTCCGTGTGGTCATCGAGCCTGCCACAAACGTGAGTTCCACGCGCTCTTCGGGTCTTGCACGCAACGTCTCACAATTTATTTATTTATTTTTTTTTTTTAGAGAAACGGATGGGACGGCGGATGAGATTGTGGGGGGGGTTGTGGATGAGATCGTGGAGGAGGTGGGGAAGGCGAGGGCGGCGGAAGAGACTGTGTCGGAGACGGAGAAGGAGAAGGCGGTGGAAGAGACTGTGTCGGGGAAGGAGGTGGAGAAGGAGATGGCGGTGGAAGAGACTGTGTCGGAGACGGAGAAGGAGAAGGCGGTGGAAGAGACTGTGTCGGAGAAGAAGGTGGAAAAGGAGATGGCGGTGGAAGAGACTGTGTCGGAGACGGAGAAGGAGAAGGCGGTGGAAGAGACTGTGTCGGGGAAGGAGGTGGAGAAGGAGATGGCGGTGGAAGAGACTGTGTCGGGGAAGGAGAAGGAGATGGCGGTGGAAGAGACTGTGTCGGAGAAGGAGGTGGAGAAGGAGACGGTGGTGGAAGAGACAGTGGAGGAGATGGGAATAGTGTGGCCTGAGATGGAGGTGGAGTTGGAAAAGGAGAAGGAGACGTGGAAGGAAACGGCAGTGGAAGAGGCAGTGGAGGAGAAGGAAAAGGAGAAGGAGACGGCGACGGCACCGAAGAAGAGGAAGTGTGTGAGGAAAGGGGGTGCGAAAAAGAAACGGAAGACCGTTGAGAAGGTGGAAAAGGAAGTATTCGAGGTAACGTAGTAACTGACCATTTTATTTTGACAACCAACGTGGTCGCGTTCCAATTTGAAATTGAAAAGCGATCACGTTGATTTGACGTAAATTAATAATTCCCGCGCGCGCACTATAATTTAACCAGCAAATTTAATTTGCCGCGCGCGCATTGAGCGGATTGATCGTATGAATCCGACCCGCGCACAAACTTGGATTCGACGTGCAATATCGTATATTTATTTGCCCGTCTGTTTGTTCGTTTATTCATTTATTTATTTTTTTTTTTTCTCCAGTCGTTGCCCAGCACATCAGGGTGCGCTTGGACGATGCCAAGCGTTGTGACGGTCCCGTCGTCACCAGACCTGTCACCGCCGCGGTCGCCACCACTTCAACCAACGGCGACATTAGGCGAAATGCCTTTAATGTGCCCCGTCGTGAGGTTGGAACGGCTGCAGTTGCCGATCCTCACACCGATGCCACGTCCTGTCATGTCGGCGCCGTGCCCGGTTATGTCGACGCCGTGTTTCACCGTGCCACCATCTGCGCCCATCGCCCCCCCGCCGCCGCAAGAACAGCAACTGGCGCGTGTCATCGCCAAGCCGCGAAGATCCGCGTCGAAGCGGCCCGCGTCGAAAAGGTCGGAGACTCGAGTCACGCGGTCGACGGAAAAGGTAACCTGTCTGGTCTATTTGTCTTTGATCGTTTGTTCAATCGTTCCTTCCATTTCTTTCAGATACGAAAGGCATCTGCATCCCAGGGCTCGGTGGTGCCGTCTGGCAGGGCAGGACCGAGTGGGCTTCCGTCCAACCTTCCGTCCAACTTGTCGATGGAGTTGGATCGACGGTTCGGAGAGTTCCAGGAATGGGTGCTCCGGAAGGTGGGGGAGGTGGAGACGGGGGCGGTGCCGACACGGCAACGACGCCAGGGTGGAGGGAAAGGAAAGAAGGGAGAAAAACTCCGGACAGAGGGCGGGAAGTCCTTTTATTGTGCTCTGTGCGCCAAACAACCGGGTAATGAGAAACATACATTTGTTTATTTGTTTGTTTATTTTTTGTCTAATTTTTATTTTTTTTTTATTTTTTTTTTTCCTTTCCTCTCCCGCGTACCTTAGGGGTGTCGAAATACGGGTATTTCAGCGAGGACGCGTACCGCCATTGGCGCCAACATCACCACCTAGACGCAGTTAAGCGCGAGGATGAAATCTCGAAGAGAGTCCGGAAACATCTGCGGGACTATTCGCGCAGACCCGATCTCCTGTTGCCGGTGGGTATTTAATCAATTAGTCGATTCGTTTTATTTATTTATTTATTTTTTTCTCTGTTTCCTAGAAGTTGAAAAAAATGCACAAGGCCCTGAAACGGTGCCCATTCTGCATTGCGAGGCCTGTGGTTGACCGACTAGAGGACCACTGGTTGGTCAAACACAGATATCGCATTGCATGGGCACCGGGGATGGGAGAGGGAGAGGGAGAGCGCGTCGGAGACAACGACGACGACGACGACAACGACGGTGATTCGGCGTCACGTTCATCATCTTTTCAACGAGGCGATGCGCAGGGAGAGGAACGGGTGTTGCGATCGAGGGTGGTTCCCGTTGCGGAAGGGGGCAGCGAACCCAACAACGATCCCAACTATTGGGACGATAACCACGAAATGAAAATCTTTCGTGATGGGAGTATGCGGTTCTCCATTCATTCGCTTAATATCCTGCTCTTTACGATACGGGCTCAGGT
Organism: Strigamia acuminata; assembly: GCA_949358305.1. Lineage (NCBI taxonomy): Eukaryota > Metazoa > Arthropoda > Chilopoda > Geophilomorpha > Linotaeniidae > Strigamia > Strigamia acuminata. The sequence goes on along the minus strand of CASHSZ010000136.1, from coordinate 15,591 downwards.
TCAGGCGGAACAAGTATATATATTTTTATTTTTATTTTTATTTTTATTTATTTATTTATGTATATATTTTTTTTATTTTTTTATTTTTTTTTTAGTATTGGGACGATCCCGACATCCAGACCCACATACTCCGGATGCTGGGGATGTTAAACCAATGGAACGACATGTTGGTGAGTGAATCTACCGCGCGCGTCTACGTCGACACTTTTCAGATATTGATTTTCCCGTTTTATTTGCAGAATAAAGATTACTCGTTCGGTGATGAGGTGCTGATGAAGGAGAGGTTTGTTGTCGTCGACGAGCCCGAGAACGACGAAGGAAAGGGGTGTGAAGAAGAGAGACGCCGGGAAGAAGAGCGTGAAACAGGTGAAAGGTGTGAAGAGGAAAAAGAAGACGACGAAGATTACAGAAACTCTGAATTTGAGGACGATGCGGAAAGTGATGAGGGCGAAGACGAAGAAAAGAAACTGGCGAGGAAGGAGAAAGAGAAACGGGCAAGGAGCAAGAGGAAGAGGAAAGGAAAGGGAAAGTCGAGCGCCGGAAAGAAAAAGTGAATTCGCCTAATCTGCTCCTCAAATGTACGAATACATGTTTTAAATTTAATTTTAATTTATTTCACTCCTTTAAAACTCGTTCTTTTTTTACAGACAAATGGGCACGTCGGTGTTTGATAGCGACGCAATCGTGTTGTTCGTTGTTCGAGCGCATCATTTTTCGGCACCCCCAATCACAACGATGTCTTCTCTCGCACACGTGGAATGTGGCAGCCTCGTCCACGTCGAGTCTGGTTCGAGTGGACTCTGACAAAACAGCGAAGCTACTCGAATTCTCGACGTCAGTGTGTTTGGTGTCGTCGTTGTTTCGGTCACACGAGTGGCGCCCTCTTCACGTCCGCGCGGAGAAACGCTAAAAATTGCGGACAGCGTTCCAAAACAATCAACGGTCATTCACAGCGAATTACTAATCTGACAATAATTTCGGTGTTCTTGGTGTTGTTTTTGATTACGGTGTTGTTCTTTTTAACAATCAAGCATGGTTCTGCGTTTAAAACACACCGATTTTATTTCTTTTTGTGCTTGTTTGTTTTTTTTTTTTTTTTTTTTTTTTTTTTAATTTTATTAGATTTCAAACAAACAAACAGTTTTCCGGATCGAAACTATTTTTTTTTTTTTGCTTATATTTAATACTTCTGATAAAAAATAATAATTTATATTTTTCTGAGTTTACAACTTGCAATTTTATTTTAGTTTTGGTGTGGTAGCATTTAATATTTGCGTGTTTGTTTGTTTGTTTGTTTGAATCTCGATTAGTCTGGTATAAAAGATGTTATGTTATGTTTGTTTATTTAATGCTGAATTTTAACAATATTGATTTAAAAAAATAATCGATAGATAATTTAACATGTGCATGTCAATTACAAACGAGTTTTAATGATTAAATATGATTATGAAAATTAAAATTAAAATTGAAAACGATTTGAAAAATTAAAAATGATTTATTCACAAAAAAAATAAAGAAATATATATATATATATAAAAACGAGTTGTTTACAAAAAAAAAAGGAAAAAAAAAAATTAAAAATTAACATGGAAAATGGAAAATTACAAATGAGTGAACATGGAAAATTTAAAATTTAAAAATTGAGACAATTTTTTTTTTTTTTTTTTTTTTTTTTTTTTTTTTTTTTTTTTTTTTTTTTTTAAATTAATTAGATAAAATTGAAATGACGAGTTGCCATCTCGGCCGCGAACAGAGTTGCCCGTCGCACCTCCTCGGCTGCTTCACATGAGGCTACGGCGGCATCGACAGCCTCTTCAATGGCGGCCACGACGTTGGGGTCAGTGCCGTTGGCCGACGCGACGACCCCTGCCGCCGCCGCCACCGACTCCCGTGTCGCTCCAATCGACTGCGACAGAGTCATTGCCGCTGCGGCAGCCGCCGTGGCCACCATGACCAAGGACAACGCCGGGTCCTCCACTTGGGCGGCGAACTCGACCGACCCAATCGCGCGCGCAGTTGCAAGCGCGCGTCCTCCTGCCTCCGCCGACGCACGAAGCGCCGCAATTCGATGTCGCACTATCGGCGGCTGTGGTGGTGGCGGCAGAAGGCTGCAACAAAGAATAAATAAATCAATCAATCAATCAATCAATCAATCAAACGACCAATCGTGTCAATTTGCAATTTACTCACCTCGGTTGGGCGTCGCGTCTAAGGGCGAACTGCTGAGGGCGGGGTAGGGGCGACGCCCACCTCTCGTTAACCGAGGGGACACCCCTCCACGCCGCCCTACCCCGTCCTCTGATTCGACGCGATCGTTCATCATCACTGTCTGCCATCTAGGAAACGAAAATATAAAAAATAAAAATAAATAAATAAATAAATAAATAAATAGATAAGAGATAATAAAAATTGAACGAAATAAGCGGAGAAGAAACCTGAGTCGAAGCTGGGATGCATGTTGACGGAACATATAAACCCGATGTCGGCAATAACACTGCATCGAGGACGATTTAACAACTTGAAATTGGAAATTCTGTTTTGAATTTTTTAATTTACCGTCTATTTGTTCGTTATTTTGATTTATTTTGTAGTGTTTTGTTTTGCGTTGTTCGGTCAGGCTAGATTGGACGTTGGTTTTCGAGTTATTGTGCCACAGTTGTTGCCGAAATCTGGTATGTATGTCGCGTTCCGTCAACACGGAGGCGAGAAACACTCGCTACGCTTCATCGCGCCCGCCTGTCTAATTATTTGTTTGTTTGTTCGCTCCTCCTCAAATTCGTCTATCGAACAATTGTTCAAACCCTCGATCGATAAATTGCCGAATTGATTCAATTCGGACAAATTCCCTCCGGAAACAATCGATTGTTTACTTACGGTAAATGCGCGAGTCGAGGAAGACAATGATGCTTCGTTTGCTTCGCTGTGGTTAATGGTTCCGACACCGGGTTAAACGCGTCGCTAGCGTCGCGTGTATACAACCGCGCGTGTTTGAAAAATAAAATGGGTGAAAATTAAAGAAAAAATATTTATTGGTGAATTATTAAAATAATTGATAAATTAATTAATTAAAAGAAAAAGAAAAAGAAAAAAAAAAATAAAATAAAATAAAATAAAATAAATAAATAAGTTTGGCCGTTGCCGCCATCTGTCGCGTGGACTCATCCACTCACTTGCTCACACTCGCTCACTGTCGACCAACCGTGTGAGAACGTTAAAAGGTAAGTTAACCATTTCACATATTCACATACACACATACACACACAAAACTCGCCCACCCGCACTCCTAAATGCACGTTCAAACACGCGCCCAAACGCATATCCACGTGGAATTTGGCGAGCCACGCGCGTAGCCATTTTTTATTTTTCCGCCCCCACGTTGTTGTTGTCGCCGCCAACAGAAACCAAGCGATATTGAGTTTGACGTCTCGCGCGGGGTTTTTGTTTTCTCTTTTTTCGGGAATTCCCGGTTCCCAGTACCGGAATAGCGTCTTTTCTTTCTTTTTCTTTTCGTCATAAATTATCGTTTTTATCAATTTTTTAGTCAGTCAAAAGTGGCCATTCTCGTTATTGAAACGTAATAAAATGTAACGTTTCGTTGACAAAAATGGCGTCTCGATTTCCAGGTTCCCGACATTAAAACCATAATCCCGCGTGTTTTGTTTTCACTTTATTACATTTTTTTTTTTTTTTATTTTTTTTTTTCATGGAAGAAAAAATGGAAGCCACCATGTCGTCTCCTGTCTCCATTTTGCAGTGCGTCGACTATAAGTCGCCGCCGTCGAGTTGTTCCCCGCCGCCGTCGCCGATCATTTGTTCCGGGGCGTCTAATAAACGTCGCTCGGTGGATTCGAAGAAAGCGGGCACTCCCGCAAAAAGAAGAAGGGTCAGTATTCTATCAAAATTTCCGCCCACCTATTTATTTGTGTATTCGTTAATTCTCTTTCCTCGTTTTTCAGAGGTCGCTCTTGACACCAAGGACACCAGGTGCCAAGAAGGTGGAAAGAATAGTTGCGGACAAGATTGAGAAGGCGGTGATGAAAAGGATGAGGAGGATCGAGAAGACGGTGGCAAAAGGATTCGAGGAGATGATGGCAAGAACGGAGAGAGTTGTGTTGGGTATGGAAGCGAGGTGGCGAGAGCGCCTGGAGAAGATCGAAGAGGAGGAGGAAAGCGAAGGCGATGGAGAAGAAGATGGCGACGGGAGGGGAAAGGATGCCGGAAAGACTATCAACGACAGTGATGCTTCGATGGAGTATTAGGGGGGGGGGGGAGGGGGTGCGCCTAAAGGAACAAAACTTTATTTGCTGTTCAGTTTATTCATTTATTCGGTTCATTCGTCCATTTATTTATTTATTTGTCTGTTTTGCAATTGTATCACTTCGCTGCACCTGTGTGTGTGTGTGTGTGTGTGTGTGTGTGTGTTTTTTTCTCTTTCCTTTTTCTCAAATTATGGAAAAAGTTTGTAGAATTTTATTTTCGTTCGGTCCATTAAACTAATGCATTCGATCGATTCAGTGTGACATTTTATTAAATTTGAATAAAAGATGTGAAAAAATGGATAAAACGCAATGATCGCGCGCGTGACCGAGCGCCTAATTGCGTGACCGTGACTATCCGCTTCCGTCACCGCTCCGGGAGGTTTTCCGATCTTGTACGACATAGTAGATGGATGTGGCGTTGGTGGAACCCTTCAAAAATTTAAAAAAAAATAAAAATAAATAAATAAATAAATAAATAAATAAATAAATAGATAGATAAATAAATAAATAAATAAATAAATAAATAAATAAATAAATAAATAAATAAATAAAATATCATAGAGAAACAAAACAGATGAGAGATCCGTTCGTCGTTTAGTTACGACGACTGAATAAGTAGTTTAAAACGTAAATAAATTAAATAAAACCCCAAAAAAAAAAATAAGTAAATAAATAAAAGGGATCAAATCTTTCGACCCCTCCCCCCCCTCCCACAGGCCCTGGGGAAGGGAGTATGTGTAATTGGCACGTACACATCGTCTTTTTTGAATATTTATCCCGTAGATATGAAGAAGATCGACTGAAACGAAAATTCGGGAGAGTCGTGACTCGAACCCACGACCCACGACTCCGTAAGGCGGGTGACTACCCACTCGACCACCTGGGCCGACGATAAAAGGTCGCCGTTATCGGTGTTGTTGTTTGTTGTTTGTTGTTTGTTGTTGTTGTTGTTGTTGTTGTTGTTGTTGTTGTTGTTGTTGTTGTTGTTTTTTTGTTTGCAATTAGTGTCACTAGGTATCGCGTCATAGCGCCGTAGTGTCACGACATTTCAGTTCGCCGCGCACGTGTGGCTGCCCCCTCGCTCGACGGCGTCACACAGCGAGTGGTCCAACTATTCTACTTTCCCAACAACCGGAAACTCGTGGCACAACAAACCAACATTGATATTGCCACCACCATCGTCGTTTTATTCTCTCAGCGGTGTCGAAATTGTCTGTTTTCAGATGGAACCGAAGCGTGAGGAAGAGAGGCGACCAAGATGGCCACCTATTCCCGTTATCGTGGTAAGCGCGTTTACATGCTTATGAACCCGGGCTATTAAACGGAGTGGTACGGCGCGTATGTGCATATTTTTCTGATTTGATTGATTAATTATTTCCAGGTCGATGACGAGGAAGGGGACGATGACGCCACCCTCACTATTGTCGCCGCCGCCGCCGCCAACGTCAACGACGCACCGTCGTGCAGTGCTAAAGAGGAACACGAAATCGAAGTGAGAATCTGTAATGTCGTGCCTTGGTTCACCTCGATCCATTAATTCGTCCATTTACTTACTTACTTACTTACCCATCTACTGGTCTGTGTCTCTAGATTGGGGTGGTTGAGGTGGAAGTACCATGCGAGGGAGGAGGAGGAGATGAGCGACCCGCGATGGGAGAAGATGTCGAGATGGAACGGGAACTCGCGATTGAGGAGAATCGGAAACGCGCGATTGGAGAAGATCTGGAACGCGCGATTGGAGAGGATTTGGAACGCGCGATTGGAGAGGATCGGGAACGCGCGATTGGAGAGAAACGGAAACGCGCGATTGGAGAGGAAGAGCGAGAAAATGGAGAATCAATGAGCGCGCGGTTTCTATTGGCGCAAATTCAACAAACACGAGAGGAGCAGCGACAGTTGCGTCGAGTCGTGGATGACGAGTTGGGGGAGTTGAAGCGAGAGATAGGATCGCTTCGAGGGCAACTGGAGGAAAAAGAAAAATTGATGATCACAGAGAGGATGAAAGATCTGGATGCGTGGCACCAAAAAGAATACCGACAACAATTGAAATACCATAAGGAATATGAGGAGCATCAATTACAATTGCGTCTCGCGCAACTGGAGCGAGAAAAAAAAATTCAGTTGGAGGAGTGGCGCGAAAAGGACCTAAAGAGGCAGAAGAAGTGTCGCAAAGAAGACCTGAGGCAGCAGAGGGAGTGGGCGATGCACCCACCCGGACAAGGAATATCGTGGGCCCGGTATGTAGGGGGTTATGCGGAGCAGTTGAAAAATAATTCAACGGAGCTGGGGGTTCGGGCCGCGAAGATAGAGGCGCTCGAAGTGCTGGTGGAAAGTCTCAAAGACCGGTTGCGGAAGGAGTGGCAAATTCGACGTAACCAAGAACGGAGTTCGCGGTTGATCGCCAGATTCGTGAGTGTATCTATCTCTTTCTTTCTTTCTTTCTCTTTCTTTTTTTTTTTTTTTTTTTTTTCCCCCCTTCATTCTCTCTCTCTTTTTAGGGGTCGTTTCCAAAGTTGAGTCGCCCCCCGGATCTTTTTGACAAAGCCATTCAAACCGAGCAACCAGAAAAACCCGAAACAATTTGAGGGCGACTCGGACGATACAAAAACCGACGCGAGACCAACGAGTCAATTGATGCCCATTCTTATTTTAATTATTATTATTATTATTACTATTATTATTGTCATCTCATCATCGCCACCGCTGCATCTATCACACGATAAATAAATAGATAAAAAAAAATTGTTACATGTTCTGGTGGAAATCATAAAAGTTTATTTATTTATTTATTTATTTAGTTTTACAAACAAAAGAGCATAGAAAATCACGGCAATCTACCCACGCCGGCTTCGTGGAGTTGGAAACAATTGCGGTAGCGTGGGCGACATAGGTGGGTCCGGCAGGGAGCGCACCAGAAACTGCTCTCGTGGCGTTCTTTGTGGACCTCGCGACACACCACGCATCGACAACTTTTCCCCGCGCGCTCCATTCGATGGACGACGGGTCCAGTAGGTAGGGCCGCGCGCGAGGCCGTGGTCGTCGTCCTCGTCCTCTCCCGAGCCAAGAGTTGAGCGACAAGTGCCCTTCGGAATTGTAATTGCGATCGATCGCCGCGCGCGGAGGCTGTGACTCCGCGCATGTTGATTCGGGCGTTGACACACACTGCGGGGAATAAATGGAAAACGACGAGTCGAGATTAAGATTGTAACGATAACAATAATGATAATAATCAGAGATTGGGGCCTTGACCCCACCTTGATTCAGCTTTTGAAAGAAGAAGTATCGGTGCCAATAACTGGACCGGCGTCCGATGTGGAATGAGGAGACAAGTCGGTTCAAGACGTCTACCCAATGAAAATTTTCGATGTAGGACAGTGCGGGCGCCGGACATGCAATATCCACGTTCCTGCCACCGATACGACGCAAGACACGGCCGGCCGCTGACAGTGGGTCGACGTTCGTACTGAGCAAACTCACGGTGGTTGTGTCTCGCCACGCAGTGAGCACCAACCGACCGTTTTGTCGTTGTATGAAATCGCCGACAAAAAAAAAAAAAAAAATGAGAGAGATGGATAGAATAAAAATTAATAATTGAATAAATCAAACGCGCGTTCACGTCCGAGCAAATGCGTTACCTCTCCGGTTGCCTTGATATCGTCTGAGTGTCGAAAAATCTGATGGCATCTATTGTTTCTTGGAGCGAGTGGTGTGTCGAATCCATTAATAAGACGTCGGATTTAAACTGTGCGGTAAGCACAAAGCGTGGCCGCCATGTTTAATTCTCGGAAAACATAAAACGAATGCCGTTTCGAGGCTACATAGTCTCTAAACGGGATACACAATAAAAGGAGAACAAATCCATATTATTTGATATGAATTTGTTCTTTACAAAAGAATAAATAACACAGATCCATCTACGGATATCCAGTGGTGACATGCACACCCAAAACACAAAGTTGTCCATCCGTGCTGAGAACAGTAAACAGAATAATGCGTAGAAAACTAAACACAACAACACAGATGAAACATGCATTCGCAGTAACAGGCGTACACATCTATTACGCTAATTCTGAAACGCGCAACATTAACAAATGGCGAAAGAATTCACTGCAAAACCAATAATCCCCCTCTTTCTTTTCATTTGTGCCGCTCTGCAAAAATTCGTTCACAAAGGGTCGATAATCGAGGGAAGGGTAACCATTTGGTTAATATGTCCGCTACGTTGGACACGCCCGGAATATGATGTATTCCAAAAGTTCCCTTTGTGTACCAATCTCGCAAAAAGTGAAAACGAACCTCTATATGTTTGTTCGCTCTATTTTCGATTCTATTTTTCGCGTATTGTATTGCGGCTGTGCTATCCGCATATACAATTGGTTTAACTCTCTGGGGATCACGCAAGACATCGGCTTCAAACAACCTCTCCAACCAGATCACCTCCCGCACACCGTCTACGATGGCAATAAATTCACTCTCCATCACCGAGAGCGCTGTCAATTTCTGTTTGCGACAAGCCCAAGACACGGGAACCCCACCAATGTAGATGATGTGCCCCCCGAAACTTCTTCTCTGGTCTAAATCCGAGGCATGAGAGGCATCTGTGTAAATCGACATGCCTGTATTCTTACATAATCCCAAATTGATGCAGAAATCCCTTGTTTGAGATAAGTACTTTAGCACTTGCAGCAGCATTTGCACATGCTTGTAAGAGTGCACCTCGTTATATTGTGATAACACAATTACTGAGAACAAGATGTCTGGTCTTGTTCTCATGGCAATGAATAGCAAACTGCCAACAAGCGCGCGATAGGGGAATTCCACATCCACTCGCTCACCAGGACGCACACTTCGGATCATCGTACCAACGGTTCCTGGAACTTTGATACGATGCGAGTAGTCAATTCTGTATTTCTCGCACAATTTGTCAATATATTTGCCCTGGTGCACGAAAATGTTCTTGCCTACACGCTCAAATTCTATTCCCAATAGCATCGTTACGGGTCCCAAATTCACGATGTCAAATGCATTTGAAATCCACTTGAGAACACATTTTTCAGTAAAATCGTCCCTTGAAAAGAGAACGAGATCATCCACGTAAACGATTAAAATCGCATCTCTCTTGTAGACATAAACACAATTGAGACCCGGGAATGGTGTAAAACCAATGTCAATTAATTTTTCATGTAACTTTTCAAACCACATACGGCCTGACTGGTGCAGGCCGTATAGGGCTTTGTCCAAGCGCCAACATTTCCCTTTGTTCGTTTTGGTTTGATAACCTTTTGGTATGGCCATGTACTGGGGAATATCTAAGTCACCGTAAAGGTAGGCTGCCTTTACGTCAAGGTGCGTGTCGCGCCAGTTACACAAAACAACTAGCGTGCAGAAAAATATCAATATGAGGACAAAATTAATAACCGGCGAGAAGACTTCTTTAAAGTCGATATCCGGTCGTTGCTTAAAGCCTTGTGCAACAAGGCGTGCTCGAAAACGTTTAATTGCCCCCGTATGATCTCGTTTCAATTTGTAAATCCATTTGCTTCCAAGCAATGTTTGATCGGGAGCAATGTCAACCTCGGTATAAACTTTTCGTTCGTCAAATATATCAATTTCCTCGTCCATGGCTTTTGACCAATCCCAACGATCCCTGTCAGAAATAGCTTGTTCGTAAGTCTCTGGCTCAATGCTGCAAAAACCTGCATAAGGCAATTCCAGATGTTCATGTTTGAAATCAAACAAATCCTCCTCGTATTGAAAACCTTCTTCTTCACACCAACGCATCACATCAGTGCGACTCCGGCAACGGTCTTGTCCAGGTGTCATGTAATAAACATCCACTTTTCCAGCTGTTTTCCCCCTTGCACGGACTTTTGCAAATCTTTGCCATTCTTGCATGTTCAATTTCAGTAATTCTTCAGGCTCATCGGTTGTATTTGCTTGTTCGGCAACAGTATCCTCAAAAGGTTCATCACCTGAATCCAATTCCAACTTTGACAAATCTAATCCTGCCACATCCCCCTCTATCTCAATCCCCCCCACAGCTCCTTCCTCCTCAAGGATGGGCTGTTCCTCTTCAAGTGGCATTATCATGCCATATGCCTTTTGCACTAGTTTGGGGGTCGTGGGTAAAGGTACTGGTGGTCTAGTTCGTAAGACCATTTGATGTGTAGGTGCTGTCGGCGCAGGTGCTGTAGCCTGAGGAATCACGTCGTCATCTGATTCTTCTTCTTGAGTGGAAAGATTTATATAATCAAATGTCTTGTCTACATTTTGAACTCTTGTGTCCCCCTCATTCCAGTAGGTCCCTTCATCAATTTTTACATGTTTAACCCCATAAACCTTATTTGTTTTTGGGTCCCAAACTCGATAACCTCGTGTACTTTGTGCGTATCCCACCAGGGCTCCAACCCATGCTCGCTTGTCTAATTTATCTTTTCTTGTTTGTGCGGGGATATGCACATAGGCTTTCGAGCCTATACATTTGAGGTGTCTAACAGACATTTTTCGATTGAAAAACACGTTATATGGTGTCTTGCCTCCCAATGTTGAGTGGGGAAAACGATTTTTCAAATACACTATTGTGTGTGCTAATTCTGCCCATAGTCGCTTTGGCAATCCAGTGTCTGCCATCATTGCTCTTATTCCTTCAACTATGGTTCTGTTTCCTCTTTCAGCTACAGAATTCATTTCAGGGGAGTAGGGGGTTGTGCGCTCACATTTGATTCCCGAATCACTCGCATGTTTCGCCCAAGCTGCTGATACGAATTCACCCCCATTATCCGTTCTGATCGCTTTCACTTTACGTGATGTCGCGCACTCTAATTGTAATTGCCATGTTTTAAAATGGCCTAGCACTTCATCCTTCGTTTTCATTGTTACTATCCACATAAATCTGGAATAGTCATCGACCAATAATAGGAAATATCTTGCCCCTCCAATCGATTTTGTTGAAGAATGGCCCCAGGTGTCCATATGTATTAAATCCAGAACTCCTTTTGACCTGATATCCCCTATTGGTGCAAAACTTGCTCGTGTGCTCTTCGCCTGTGCACACGAATCACAAGTGTTCATTTCCCTGTCTGACAATTTGATTCCATAAATATCGGTTGACTTTTCCATGTCAACAATTCCTTTCGCATGCAAATGCCCCATACGGGCGTGCCAATAATCCATCGGTACTGCTTTATCGGGTTTACCATTCCTTTCCCCGTTCCCCAACTCATTAACTACTTTTGCATAAATTTCTTCTTTAATTGGTTCAACTTTCTTAATTGGTTGAGCTTTGGTCGCATTTACAGCGCTTCCCTGCTTTACTAACACGCTACTCGGATTCACAACAGCATTTGCGGATTTCTCCGACTTACGAATTGGGGTTAATAACGCTTTCTTATAACAATTCATGGTTAATGGCACTTTAACAACTTCAGGCGATTTATTCGCCACGACATCCGTATTCCCTTGCGTAGGCAATACGGATGCGTTTACATTTTGAGTTTCAATTGCACAATTCACTTGATACATCCTATTTGACAATCTTTTCGCAGTTAACATTGGCTTGTCCATCGTTGATTCGAACATTGTTAATTTCCCATCAGCTATGAATGTTTTCAGACCTGCCTCGTCTGTACGACCGAGTGAAATTAGGTTTTTTCGAAATTTTGGCGCGTAATACACGTTTTTAAGTGTAATTTCGCGTCCACCCTTGCCATAATTTGCTATTAAGGTAATTTCGCCCATACCACTAATCTCAGAACTCCCCTCTCCTAATTGTACACTAAAATTCTCGAGGGGTTTAAAATTCGTGAAACATTCATAGTTGTATGAGAAATGGTCTGTTGCGCCCGTATCAATGTACCAGGCGGGATCTCTTTCCGGCGCTTTCTGTGATGCCAATGAGATCACAGGAAAATCCATTTGCTGTATGGCATGTACTGCTGAGTAGAAAGACAACGGTTCGTCCAAAAATGCTTGATTTGAACCTGCGCCGGTTCCTCTAGAACGTCCACCAGCGCGTCCTTGTCGGCGCGCCATCGGTGCAAAAGTTCCACGTGTCGGGTCATTTCCTCCTTGCTTTGGCTTTTTGCAGTCCCTTGCAAAGTGGTATTTTCCACCACAATTATAGCATGTATAGTCTGTTTGGGTTGTTGGGGTCGGGCGCCCCCTCTGCCAACGTCCTCGACTGTAGAATGCACCCGAATTATCTCCAGATTCCGCTGTCGGCGCACCATATTCCTCGTGCTGTTCATTTAAACGGTTGTACTCTCCAAGGAGTCGGTCTTTGACGTTGGACTGGGTGAATTCAGTATCTGACCAGTGATACATAACTTGTTTCACTCCCTCGTATGTCGGAGGGAGGAAGTCCATATACTGGAATGCAATGTCCTCTCCAGACATGGTCACATTCACATTTTTCAGGTCACCCGCCTTCCGATCCACCCGGGTGGTAAACACGACCATTTGCTCCCGTTCTTGCAATTTCATTTGCAAAAATTCACGTCGGAGCCGGTTTTTCCTTGCCCTAGTGGTCGGTTGGTAGGCGGCTTTTAGGGCTTCCCATATCTCTTGTGCCGTTTCGTGGGCAACCGCCACAGATTGTTGTGCCTCGTTACACGTAAGGCAAAGCGTCGATATTGCCCTCGCTTCTCGCGTTTCGTAATCGCGTTTCTCCTTCGCGGAGGCGGTCGAAGGCAAACTTGGCTCCGTGCCCTTAACGTGGCTCCAGACTCCCTGCTGTAGGAGAATTAATCTCACCTGGACTGACCAGGACTCATAATTGTCACCATCGAGTTTCCTAATGTTTCGATAATCTCGATAATCGCCGTCCTTTTCGTAGGTCGCCATTTCCACAATCCCACAGATTATTACACAAAATCACTATTCGATGCACTAAACACCAATACACTTTCACACAACAATTCCCTCAAAATAATAGGCGAAAATAATAACAATCTTCCCGGGGAAATCCTTATAAGAAGGATTAATACTCGAGTTTGGTCGCCCTGATAGCTTCCGACCGCCAACCTGGTGGCGCGGGACGGCTACCTTGTACCACGGACAAGCCCAAACCGAAATAAGACTGCACTAGGCGAATGCCTAAAGGGTGCAGAATATTCTAAAGGACCCAGAAACAAAAACTTAAATCTATACAAAGTTTCACGACCCCGAAAATAAATAATAATAAACACTGTGTTGATCGGCGTCGTTGCGGGAAATGCGTCGCAACTTGATCCCACGATGAGAAAACGTCGATCCAACGTCGTTCGTACGGAATCCTTGCCTCGTACGATGGTTGCGCTCGTCCGCGCCTTCGTGAACCAATTCACGGCAAATAGCTGTCGCCTGTGTGCAAATTTATTCCCGCACAGGTCTTCACACGTTGGCAGTCGTACACGGTGTACTAAACTGCTGTCCTCGTTCTCGATTCCAACGAAATCAAGCAAAATGGCCGTCGTCGGGTATATTTCCTCCAGAACGGCACCTACGGCGTTTGTCCCACGTCGAAAATCTTAATAAGATCGTCGAATCGACGTGCACATCGATTGTCTCCACGAAATCAACGTAAACGAGCGTGTTTCGACCCGAACACACGCTGGTTGGCTTCGCCGTTGTACGCGATGAAGTCCAATCCAAAGAAAATGGCCGCCACCGAAGTAAAACTTCGTTATACTGGCAAATAAACAATTTATAACGAAAATAAACAATTCTCACACTATTCTGTCCAAAAAAACCACGTCCTAATCGTCCGCACACACTTCCGAATCGCTCGCACTTCGCGAAAATCGTCGATACGTCTCTGCGACGAAAATGACGGTGTCGGCGAACGTCCGATGGTCGTTACCGCTCTCGAAGTCCGCTTATCGTCCCGAGATGGTTGCTAACGATGCAAACCATCCTCTGCTACCAGGTATTGTTTCTTGGAGCGAGTGGTGTGTCGAATCCATTAATAAGACGTCGGATTTAAACTGTGCGGTAAGCACAAAGCGTGGCCGCCATGTTTAATTCTCGGAAAACATAAAACGAATGCCGTTTCGAGGCTACATAGTCTCTAAACGGGATACACAATAAAAGGAGAACAAATCCATATTATTTGATATGAATTTGTTCTTTACAAAAGAATAAATAACACAGATCCATCTACGGATATCCAGTGGTGACATGCACACCCAAAACACAAAGTTGTCCATCCGTGCTGAGAACAGTAAACAGAATAATGCGTAGAAAACTAAACACAACAACACAGATGAAACATGCATTCGCAGTAACAGGCGTACACATCTATTACGCTAATTCTGAAACGCGCAACATTAACAAATGGCGAAAGAATTCACTGCAAAACCAATAGCATCTGGGCCGAATTGGCCCGCAGCGTCCCCACGGCCATGGTGTTGTGGCGGGTGAAGAGGTGTTCGAATAACACGGCGGACGAAAATCGATTATCGCAGGCGATAGTGTACCCCATGCCGAGATAGTGTCTGGCCACGTATACGACGATGCGTCCGAGGACACTGCCCGGATACCTAGCAAGTTCGGAGTAAAGCAATCCGAGGTGAAATAGAAAAGGCGATGAATTGACTCACTCTGGTTCCGGCTCTTCGTCCGGGTCAAAATACATCTTGGTGCGCTTACCCAAGTGCACCTCGTCGTTCAGCACGTAGCCGGTGCCCGCTTCGCACAACGTGAAAAGTTCAAATCCCCATTTGATGGGTTTGGCCGGTTGGAAGACCTGGAAGAAATTTGCCGAACGAATGAACAAATGTAGACAACTGGATGAATAAATAAATAAATAAATGTACGCACTTTTATCTTTGATCGACCTCGGAAGGCGATCATCGACTCGTCAATGCAGAGCGTCGTCCTTGGTTGCCGACATGCGCGGAAGCGTTTGTTGACCAGGTCGGCGAACAAGCGAACTTTCATCGCGCGGTCGTCCTGTTCGCGTTCTTTCAAAAATGACACCCTTTCCGCCGTTGTGCTGCCGCCATCGGGGCCGCGTGCAGAGCCGGTAACGTGCAACCGTTGGTAAGACGGTTGCGTGCCGTAATGAAGGTACCGCGAAATCTCCTGAAACCTCTTGTGTGTCATGGCTCGCCCAACGGCCGGTGCACCGAGATCGCCGACGTTGCTGCTCGACCAGTAGTGTCGCAATTCGGGTTGTTTGTTGTAGCCGGCCAAGACGTGGATCCCTAGATATACATAAAACTCATCGTGCGTTAGAGGGCGGACCCGCGCGCGCGCCCTTGTCGCTGTCCCTCTCGGTTGTGGCGAGTGTTGCGGTCGAGACGGAAGTCGGGGCTGTCGCCCGGCGGCCAGCTCGGCTGCCCTTCTGTCGGCC